>JABUQX010041051.1:12500-37500 GCA_015478945.1 Trachelipus rathkii | reverse complement strand
TATATATAATAGTTATATATACTATGATATATATATACGTTATATATGAATAATAGTTTAATATAGACCTATTATATATTACTTAAGTATCAGCATTAATATTTATATATATATATATATATATAATATTATATATTACGTACTATATTATATACTTACGCTATATATCTATTATGCTCTATACTAGTAGTTACCATATTAACTACATCTTAACTAATTATAACGACTACTATTATATATTACTACTATATACTTATATATAACTTTAGCCTATATATTATTATATATAATACGCGGGCTCCCTCCTTTCGGTTTATTGACGTGTTGGCCGATCCCTATATATAATATATAACGTATATAATAATAATACGTATATATATATTATATAATTTTATATTATATATATATTATATATATATATATATAATATATATATATATATATTATATATTATATATAGTATATATAGATATATATACTATATATATCTATAGTTATATGATATATATATATATATATTAACTTAGTATATATATAGTATATATTCATCATATTAGAAACAGTATAAATAATATTATATTTATATATTAATCCCCATTGCCCCCTAGTGATTATATACTATTAATCTATATATACTATATATCATATATATAGTATATATAGCGTTAATCATATATATATATATATACGTATATATTATATATATATCATATACTTAATATACTTATATAAGTACTAATATATATATATAATTATCATATATATAATTATATTATAATACTATATATAAATCTATATATATAAATTATATATATAATATATATAATTACTAAGTACCAAGTAATGATATATACTATAATAGAGTATTATATATATAATATTACTATTATCATTACATATATATTATATACATATATACATTATATATACTATATATATTATATATATTTAGTATATACATATATATACTATATATATATACCGTTATAAGGTAAAGGTATATAGTATTCTATACTATCACTACTATATATATATTATATATATTAATATATATATAATATATATATATATACGTTTCTGTACTATATATATAATATATATTACATCATCGTTATATATATATTATAATATAGCTTATATCACTATATATATACTACCCAAACTCATATCATATATATATATATATATATACTATATATTATTAATAATAATATAATATAACATAATATAGTATATATATATATATATAATTATACGGTATAAATATATATATAATATATATATATATATATATATAGCTAGCTATATAATATATAGTATCTATATATATATATATATATTCATCATAAAGTATTATATTATATTATAGTATATTATGACGTATATATATATATATATATATTATATATATAGTATATTATATATAGTATATATAGTTATAATATATATATTATATATATATATTATACGTATAAAATATTAAATATATATAAATATATATATATATATATATATTAATATATTATATATATATATAACTATATATAATATATTATATAATATAATATATAATATTATATATACATTATATATATATTAATTTATATATATATATATAATACGTATATATATATATATTTATTATATATATACTTATATATATATTATTATATATATATATATATAATAATATATATACTACTATTATATATATATATATATTATATATATATATACGTATATATATATATATATAATATATATATATAATATAAATATTGATATTTATAATATATATATTTTATATATATATATATATATACGTATATTAATTATTATAATACGTAAGTATATATTATATCTATATATATATAAAAAAAAAATATATACTTATATTATATATATTATATATATATATCATATATAATATATTATATATATATATATATATAATACTTATATAATATATTAATATAATACATATAGTATATTCATATAATATTATATATATATATATTATATATATATATATTATATTATATATATATATATATATATAGTTATATATATATACGAACTTATATACTATATATATAATTATATATATATAATATTTCTTAAGATAATACGTGAAACACCGAAAAATACAATTAAGATTAATCTAACCATTGTCTTTTTAATTTTAAGCATCTCCGTCCCCCCTCTCTTTGTTCCATTTACTGATCTCCCCTTTGACCTATACCCCATGAGTAATCTCTCCCTTCTACGCCAAACTATATATCTCTCATAATCCCCTAAAATTATTTAGGTCAAACGCTTTCTCAGAATATCATTTTTTTATTTTGGACTACAACTAATTTCCTATCTTATTAGTCACGGAAAAAATTATTGTCGTTTTCTTTTTTTTTCTTATTATATCCAATTTTATAAATGAGTTATAAACAAACTTCGATTTAAGGAATAAAATTTTATTATAGCTTTGATTCGAGTTAATCTTTTTCTGGGTTTTAGCCATTTAAAATTTACACTAAACCACAAAGGGAATCTTCTTATACTAAAGTTATTTTATCGAATTTACTCCGTGTGGTTTTTGTTTTTTTTTGTTTCTTTTTGTTTGTGTTTTTGTTTTTCGTGGAACCAGCAAACTTATTTTTTTTGTTTTTTTTTTCTTAAATTTTTTTGTTTTCCTTTGGGACAACTATCTGAGCATCATAAAAATTTAAGATGATTCCATTGTCTTCTTTCTTTTTTTTTTTCTTTTTCATATATTCGGTTTCACCTGCATTTTTACAAAGCCCTACAATGTCCATTTTATATATGAGAGATAAAATTCTTTTGTTATTTCATTTACTGCCCCAATTCTTTTAACATTCTGCCCGTCACGGTATAAACATTTTTAGTTTCCCTGGAACCACAACGCTAAGTCCAAGGTTTAAAATATAAATATCTTGATTTCCACGAAACCATCTCACTAATTCTTAGTTTACGATTTGCTTTTAGTACCAAAATAAAAACCTCCCTTTCTCATCTTGTTTTTTTTTTGTTTTTGTTTTTTTTCTTTCCGACTTTTGTTTTCTTTACTTGTTTTTTTTATTGTCTTGTTTTTTTCTTGGGAAAAACGAAAATGGAGCCATGAAAATAAATTCTTTTTCTTTCCATTCTTTCTTTTCGCTCAAACACTGTTCCTTTAAGATTAGGCAAATGTTTCATAAAGTTTAGGACTTTTAATATGGACCTCAAGAACAGTTTGAAAGTCAGTTTGAAAGTTCAGTATGGAAAGTATTTTTGTGGAGAGTAGACCTAACTTAAAGCGTCATTCCTTGTTTTTTAGTGGTACGAAAAATAATTTATTTTACGTAGTCTAATTTAAATCTAAAAGATTTTTTTTTTATTGAAGTTAAATAATCTATTACAAATTGTTTTTTTTTATTTCTTTTGAATTTGGAAATTTATCAACGTTCCCTCAATTAAAAAAAAATAATAATAATAATCTTTTTTAGTGTTTCAAATAATCTTAATAAATTTGTTTCTTGGGACTTCATTTTAAAAAATTTAAATTATGATTAATAAATTTACAGAAATGAATTTTGTATTTTGTTGGAAAAAAAAATATATATTTTTTATTGAGCAGTAGGAAGTAAGTGTTAATATTGTTTTTTTTGAGTTTTACATTTAACGAAATCTCGCTTTCATTTATTTAGTTCCAAATATTTATTTTTATTCCTCTTTTTTTTTTTTAAACTATTTTAATAGAGAGAGAAAAAAAACTTAATCAACTTTTAAATTCTTTGAGTTTCCCTCAAAGTGTTAATTTCGTTTTTTTAGAGTTTTACATTTAATTTAAATAAATTTAATTTTTTTTTAAAAAAAAAATATATTTATTTTTAATTTCTTATTTTAAATTTTGAAAATTTAAAAAAAAAAAAAAAAAAATAGTAATTAAAATTAATTATGATGGAACTTTCAAAGTGTTAATTTCGTTTTTTTTTGAGTTTTATTATTGAAAATAAATTTTTTAATTTTTTTGGAAAAATATTTTTTATTAACTTTCATCTTTTCTAAATTCTTGGAATATTTAAAAAAAAAAAATTAATCAAATTAAAATTTGAGTTCCTGAATCAACATGATTATTCAAAGGTTTTTTTTTTTAGTTTTTACATTTAATGAAATAAATTTGTGATTTTTTTTTTTTGAAAAAAAATATTTATTTTCAATTTCCTCATTTCTAAAACTTTGAATATTTAAAAAAAAAAAAATTAATCAAATTAATTCTTGAGTTTCCTCAAAGTGTTAATGTTTCGTTTTTTTTAGTTTTTTATTTAATGGACATAAATTTAAATTTTTGGACCTTTGAAAATAATATAGTTCATTAAATCACGTTTTTTGAACTTTGCAGATTAAAAAAAAAAAAAATTAATCAAATTAATCATGAGTTTTCCTCAAAAAAAGTGTTAATTTCGTTTTTAGAGTTTTACATTTAATGAAATAAATTTGATTTTTTTTTTTACAGATACGCGAGTTGTGAAAACTCGTTAAAAAACTCGTGACCAATATTTTAAAAAAAATTAATCAAATTAATTCTTGAGTTTCCTCAAGTGTTAATTTCGTTTTTTTTAGAGTTTACATTTGTAATGAAATAAATTTTGATTTTTTTTTTTGAAAAAATATTTATTTTAATTTCCTCATTTTTAAACTATGTTGAATATTTAAAAAAAAAAATAATCAAATTAATTCTTGAGTTTCCTCAAAGTGGTAATTTCGTTTTTTTAGAGTTTTACATTTAATGAAATAAATTTTGATTTTTTTTTTTTTAAAAAAATATTTATTTTTAATTTTTTCATTTTTAAAATTTTTGAATATTTAAAAAAAACTTGATCTAATAATTCTTGAGTTTCCTCAAAGTGGTAATTTCCGTTTTTTTTAGTAAAATTTAATGAGATGAATTTAATTTTTTGGAAAAAAAATTAATTTTTTAGTTTCCTCATTTTTTCAAAACTTTTTAACGACCTAATATTGGTCAACATATTAGTCATTTGGACTAATATTTTTTTTTTTTTTTTCATAAAATTTAAATTTATTCTGTTTCATTGGTAAAATAAATAAAGTAATATTATTTTATTTATTTGAGTCTTTAAACTTTTAAAACATTATACCAACCCATATTAGTCACTTGACTAATAGTTTTAAGCATATTTAATTGATGTTTATAAATTATTAAAGCTAAATGTTTATTTTTTTAGAGTTCTTCAACTTTATAACTTTTAAGTCTGAACCCATATTAGTTTTTGATGCTAATATTTCTTAATTAGTACTTTAGTATCTACTCATTTCTAATAATTTTATAATGTTAATTTTTTTTAAGTTATCTCAGCTTTATAAATCTTTGTATGACTAATGTCTTATTTGTTATTTATTTAGTGTCACCTCATTTAATTAGTAATTATTAGAATTTAATAATTTATTTTTGGGGGGATTCTTCAAACTTTAAAAACATTATATTAACTTGTATTAGTCAAATGACTAATGGTTTTTAAAAATATGTAATTTTTGTATTTGCTTCTTTATTTACTATTAACTTTTAATTTAAATGGTTTTGAGAACTCCTCTATCAGGGATTTAAATTATTTTATACAAGTGTCTAATGTTGACTAATATAATTAATTTGGGTTTTCCACCATTTAAAAAAAAATTTAGCAGTGTTTAAATTATTTTTCATGGGATTTCTGCAACATTGTAGAGAATACTATTGTTCTAGAGACTAACGTCGATCCAAAATATTTTTTTTAAGAATTTTAAAGGCAATGTCTTTAAATATTATTAATAATAATAATTGTATTTATATATATATATATATATATTTTTATTATTATTCAGGTGTGTAATTTGGTATAATATCTATGATATATATGTCAGAGGCTATTGAATAAAATAGTTGTGCAACCAGGCCTATCCCTTCATCCTCTTACTCAGTAGGAAAAGATAAAATTTTTAAAAGTGGCAACCCACTTCTGTGAAGCATCCTGTGGAAAGAAGAGGCACTAATCGAGAAACCATTACACACCACTTGAGAAACAACGGAATAAAAAGTGATTCCAGACAATCACTCAAGGTAATAAAAAAAAAAAGATATAAGTGGGTTCAAAATTGCTATAGCAACTTTCAATCCCTTCTTATTATCACGTAACGGTCTACTCATAAAGTATTAACTCAATACTTTTCCACTTATTTTATTATTATGAATAGTGACGATGCAGTTACTCCTCCCACTTCACAAATAATAGTCACGCATCATAAAAAGGTTATGCCATTCGCAATCTCTCCAAATCAATGCAACTATTCCACAATATATGAGTATAAAAAGGCTCTTAGTTCTTCAAATTATTCGGCACAACCTAATAATCTCAATATCTCTGCATCTCTAAGTGAACATTTCCAACAGTTGGAATTTCTTAATGACTACAAAAACGTTGCCAAATCTCAATGGCAAAAGTCCTCTCTCCAATCCAACGGAAACCAGCGGTTTCACCAACCCTCACAACAGGAGGGCCTCACTCCAAAATCTCTTGCTCACGAGCCACCTCAAAAAGCTCCAGCGGCAAAACTCTTTGAGCGACAAAGGCATTCCTCACTACAATGCCAGAGTTCTTCCCACAACGATGGTAGATCTCCACACAAAAGTAGTCAAGAGAGATACCACAAGTTTCCTGAAGAGAATACAACTTCCAAAACTCAGCATAGAGCCAAGAAAATCTTTACTCACTTTTCGAACTTAGATGAAACTTCTACAAGAAATGATTACAATGAGCAAATAAGAGTCTCATCTCCTAGTACTCCTCCACCTCAGACGAATGATATAGTTACAATGGATCATCCACTCCAAGAAGACTTAGAAAATTTTCGGGAGTGAGAAGCCAGGACCAGTGCTCCTCTAGGCTTCTCCAAACCCCCTTGCACACCTCCAGTGTTTCAAATTTTCACCCTCATCTTCCACTAAATACCCCTCTTCCAGATAATCATACCCCTCAAAGCGTATCAGAGGAAACTGATATCCGAAGTTGTTTCAGCGTTCACAATGAAACAACTCCTCCCCAAAGTACCAAATAGAAATTTTGTAAGCGGCGTTACATGTATAGAGTGTCTAGAGTGATATTACATGCGAGGCTCCTGTCTGGTTCAAAATTGGTGTATTCTAAATGAAAATATATTAGGTCTTTTCTTTTCTTTCTAAAGTAAAAATATCTTTTTTTAAAAATGGGCACACTTTACAATTTATAATGTTAATAATGCATTAAATACAGTTAATTCTATTATCATGAGCACCCCCAGCTACCAGGTACAGGAGTTTTTTTACGAGTAAATTAACATTTATTGGTCACATGACGATGGAAAACTAGAACGCGAAAATTAATTTTAAAAGAGGTCCGGCGGTAATAATGCGATTTAGTACCATGAACAATCAAAGCATATTCATACCACCATATCTGAAACTAAAATCGAGTCCCTTACACCAATGAATATATATAGAATATAACTCCATCACTCATATGCACAAACATAATGTAAATAGTGGTGTAAGAAAACTCCGGACGAGAGAGCACGGGAGCGAAAGTTTTCCGAAGTACGTTTAGCCCAAATTTTTCGATGGATCGAACACGACCATCCAATAGCGATTGATATGAGATTGCAGATGTAACCGGGTCACTAGCTAATAGCAATAATTTACAAAACGCTAACACATTAGAAAATATCCCCCTCAGGGTAAAGAGTATAGTAATAATTTTTTTTTTTTCTAATCTAAAATTATGATATCTCTTTATTATCAACATTTTGTCATTTGTTGCAAATATGGATGTTTGGACATATCTTTCTTTTGTATGTTATTTTTGATTTTCCATTACTCTCAACTCTCTCTTTCTTCTTCTTTACTCGTCAATCGTCTTTAATAGAAAGCTTTGCAGCCTCTCTCCACCTCTGTATTTTTCCTAACCAACTTGCTCCACAACTCCCTCGCTTCTGCCCTCTCACTCCCAGCTATATATTATATATTGCCATCTACTAGTTCTTTAGTCTCTTAATTTTCTTTAGCCTCTATTTCTTTATCCCTATAGTGATTATTTCTGTTTTCATTTTTCTTATTTCTTTTCTTTCTTTTCTCTTGTTTGGTAGATTTAAGTTTTCTAATCTCTCTAGTTCATTTTGTACGAAATTTTGCTAACACGGTATATATCTATATCAATATAATCATAAGTTCTGACACTGTAGTCTCTTTTGACACAGTTAAGTTCATCTCACTGTTCTTACCTTCTCATTATTACCTATTTCCTAATACTTTCAGGGATCTCTCAGTAGTTATTCACTAGTTCTTCTCTCTATATCTCTCTCTCAAGCAGCTCTCTATTCCCCCCATAAGTATCATGGCATTAATTCCCACAGTTCTCTTTACATAGAAAAGAATACATTCCAAGACATAGCCTAAAGATTCAAAAAAAATTGCAACTTAACTTATTCAAGAGCTCTATTTCGAATACTACCTCCTTTTCTTTCACAACAGAAGACAATACAACTAAAACCAAATTTCCCCAGAAACAGGCTACAAACCTAACATTATGAACATCATCGGTAGACAAATACTCCTTACACCTTACACCAAACATGCCATCCGCGTCAATCTACCTACTAATTTGGTGGGAAACACTCTGTTTTATATATTCTTATCGCTCCTCCACCCACCTTGCCTCTATCTCTTACTTTTTTTCTTCTTATGTTGTGTTCGCTTCTACGAGCTGATGTTTTTCTTTGTTTTTTTTTTTTTCTCTATCTTCTATGTCTTTTATTTTTGTCTTTTTTTTCTTCTTTTCTGTCTCGGTCTTCAATCCTCTTGTCGGGCTCTCTTCTATCTATCATCACAGGCCTCATCTCGCAATCCTTTTGCTTCTCCATCACAGCCCTCATCTCGCATTCCTTTCACTCCTCCATCACAGCCCTCACCTCGCAATCCTTTCGCTCTTCCACCACAGCCCTCATCTCGCAATCCTTTCGCTCCTCCATCACAGCTCTCATCTCGCAATCCTTTCGCTCCTCCACCACAGCCCTCATCTTGCAATCCTCTTGCTCCTCTATCACAGCAGTCATCTCACAATCCTTTCGCTCCTTCATCACAGCTTACTACACCCCTAGTAAATAACGACGCATATGCCCAATCTTCAATGACATCTTCTGCTATCGACACTCACAATTTGATTTCTACCAATCCATTCCTCCTCAAACCTACACCTACCACCCGCGTAGTAGATAGAGACACTCCAGAAAAGACACCAACAACTCCGGCAACTTCTACTTTCTATGCAAATGCCTTTCTCAATCCGTTCACTTCTCCATCACAACATACTACACCTCTAGTAGTTAGTGATAATTGTGCAAAAACACTAGATACATTTTCTACCACCGCAACCTACGCTAGGAATTCTACTAACCCATTTATAACCACAACTACACCTACCTCTCCTTCACAAACCAATACTCCTGCCTCACAGGAATCAGCAACATCTCCTATGCTTACAGCCTGTGCTAACGCTTCCCTCAATCCATTTCTCAACACACTACCAACTACTTTGTACTCAGTAGTAAAAGCTACCTCCATACATGAGCTAACCACACCAGCCATGATAAAGGACACCTCCATGCATGAGCTAATCGCACCACCCATGATAAAGGATACCTCCATGCATGAGCTAACCGCACCAGCTATGATAAAGGATAACTCCAGGCACGAGCTAAACGCACCAGCCATGATAAAGGATACCCCCATACAGGCGCTAACCACACTTACTACAACAAAGGCTACCTCCTTGCATGACCTACCTACACACCCTAACTCCGCAACTTACATTAAGGCTGATTCAAATCTTTGGCGACCTACACTTCAAACTAACTTTCCTCGTATTGATAGTGCCACTCCTAAACGAGCACTATCAGTTGACAAAATAACAGACACTAGGTTTACTCTTCCTCATTCACCTCTTACTCCTCCGCTTAACGCAAACCAAGGGAACAAATTTGATGCTAAACATGGATTAACATCACCAGTCGACACCACATCAGGCACTGCATTCGCTCGTCCTCACCCATCTCCTACTCCACCGCTTACCTCAAACCAGAGTGATAACTCTAACGCTATGCATGAATTAACAACGCCTGTCGACACTATAACCAGCACTAAGCTACATCGATCTCCCTCAC
Source organism: Trachelipus rathkii (assembly GCA_015478945.1). Classification (NCBI taxonomy): domain Eukaryota; kingdom Metazoa; phylum Arthropoda; class Malacostraca; order Isopoda; family Trachelipodidae; genus Trachelipus; species Trachelipus rathkii. The sequence goes on along the minus strand of JABUQX010041051.1, from coordinate 27,261 downwards.
CCTTTACCTCAATTAGAAGGAATACTTTTAACACTTTACACGAACCAACTGCTCCAGTTGATTCTATAACCATCACTAGATCATCTCGATCTCCTTCAACTTCTACTCCTCCTCTTCCCTCAATTAGAAGGCATACTTTTAACACTTTATACGAACCGACTGCACCAGCTGATCCTCTAACTAACACCAGGTTATCTCGCTCTTCATCACCTCTTACTCCTCCTCTTAGCCCATTCAGAAGGAATACTTTTAACACTTTACATGAACCAACTGCTCCAGTTGATTCTATAACCATCACTAGATCATCTCGATCTCCTTCACCTTCTACCCCTCCTCTTCCCTCAATTAGAAGGTATACTTTTAACACTTTACACGAACCGACTGCACCAGCTGATTCTCTAACTAACACCAGGTTATCTCGCTCTTCATCACCTCCTACTCTTCCTCTTCGATCATTCAGAAGGAATATCTTTAACACTCTACATGAATCATTTACGCCAGTCGATTCTCTAACCAGCACCAGCTTATCTCACTCTTCCTCACCTCCTACTTGTCCGCTTAACTCGACCCAAGGGAATAATTTTAAAGTTTTACATGCTTCAACAACGCTAGTTGATTCTCAAACCAACACTAGGCTATCTTGCTCTTCCTCATTTCCTACTCCTCCGCGGAACTCAACCCAAGGGAATAATTGTAAAGCTTTGCATGCATCAACAACACCAGTTGACCCATTAACCAACACTAAGTTTTCTCGCGCTCACATTTCTACTCCTCCACTGGCCTCAAACCAACAGAATACTTTTAACGCTTTGAATGCACTAACGGCACCAATCACCTCATTAACCAACACAAGGTTTTCTTTCACTTATTCACCACCTTCTCTTGTTCTCTCCTCAAACCAGGGAAACATTTTTAAAACTATATGTCAAGAAAACACATTCTCCTCCACTACTTATCTTACACCAGACAGTACCACCACCACTGTTCTAGAAGACATCCTAAATCATATTCAGGAGAAAAACCTACCAACACCTCACACTTGCACCACCACTCCTCATATTTCGCAAACTATAGAGGTTTCAAGACAAGAAATGACACCATTTTTCTCTTTCATAAACGACAGTCACGTCCTTCATAGTCCCTCACACGACTCATATCCTCTAGTCGGAACGGAATACAACCTGATGTTATGTTAGGAATCAGCTGCGTGCATGTAGGTTCGTGTAAAAGTGATTAAAAGTTATATAACCTTATTACTAATTAGATGGGTGAGAATTAAAAAGAAAGGAGGTGTTGTTCTAGTGATGGTTGAGGAAATTGTATACGAGAGAGGACGCAAAGAAAAATAATATCGATATAAGGGTTAATAGATATCATGCTAGGGATGCACACAGTTTATAGGTTCTATAGTAATATGTGTGAGTTCGACAAAGTACTTCCTCTACTGTAATGGGGTCTTCAGCAGGACCTAGGTGAGTGAATGATAGGTGCATTTTCCATGCATAAGTGAGTGCCGAAGAGGAGTCTATAACCATGCCATATCGATTACTTATAGTTAGAGGTTCTCCAAGCTGTGTAGACAAGTTCGCTCTCGCTAAATGATATAAAGTGTTAAAAGTGGTGGCCGCTTAAATAGTTGTCTAATTTGTGGGAGATGGAGGAGTAGAAGTTAGGTAAAATGCTCCATAGTAATAAATATTATTTGATTAATTGGTATGCTAAATAAAAAACTAAAAACTTTCTAGTAAGTAATGATTCTTAAGCTGTATGTTAATTTAATTTAAAGCATAGTTTTATTACCTAAGGGTATAAAAGATGTTAAAAAGATTAAGTTGTAAGTTTGATATATAGGTAAAGATTATATATATATAGATATATTGTACATATATATATATATATTAGTATAGTGAGGTTGAGATCTCGAGTGTTGACATTAGTGTACTGGTTTTATATTTATAGTGTACGACAGGCGTGTGCTCTAGCACTTCATCGCACATAGCTTCTCAGAATCCTATGGCTCGCGTCTGGTTTGAGGTAATGCGCGTTTGTTTTGGAGTTAGGTAGCCATGGGTGAGGACAGAAGCGAATGCAGGGTGGCTTTCAGAATGTAGGAATTAAATATATGATATCACGACTGGAGTGATGTTAAATCAATGTCTTAGCACAAATTTGTTTCCCTTGGCTTTGCCGCTCTAAGCAGGCGCCAGGAGTCCAGAGTAATCGCTCAAATGAGGAAGAGTAAACCCTAGTGTCTGTTATTTTGTCGACTGTATAGCTGCTCAGGTTTAGTGAGGTGGCAACTAATCGGAAATAAAGCGAGCTGAAAGGTTTTAGTATGAAGTGTAATCACGCACGAACGTTTTGAGTCAGCCTTTAAAGTAAGTTTGCGAGTTTAGACAGTTGTCTATTAGGTTGAATAAGGTCATGCCAAGGGCAAGGTATTGGCCCCATTTTGTATGTAGTTCAAGAGTAGTAGGTAGCGCCGTGCGCTAAGGAATGGCTGGTCCACAGACAGAAGGCGGGCTGGGAAAGAAGGCAGCGTATATCGTGCACCACTAATGATGCGAGCTGGTGGCGTATCGTAAGCATCCTGTGGTGTGCTCGTGTAGTTTTACTCTTAATTCCACCATCGCTCAGTGACCGGTATTTGCCTCATGATCATAGTGAGGAGGCATCCTTCTAATCTAATGGTGCATCATGGGGCATACGGCTGAGAGTGGGAATAAGTCTGATGCAATTGGAAGGGATAGTCCATACTCCTACTCGCGCTTGTCCGAAGCATTTGTCTAGTATCTTTATATGATCGTTAACTCGGATGGATTAGCTCGATCTGGACTGAGAGAGTAAAGTGTTTACTCTGCGAGGTACAGAGGTAGGAGTTTAGGTAAAGTGTGAGAGTTTAAAGTTAGTCTCTATGTAGATTTTGAGTGAGTAGCGTTTAGAAGGCTGTAACTATAAGTGAAATACTGTTTGCTGATCTGTTAGAGCAGTGAGTATTTCTAGTTTTAGTGAAGTGATAGTAGGTAGATAAATTGTATTTGTTGGTTATAAAGGGCTTAGTAGAATTCTCTAGCTATAGTTGCTCGGTTGGTAGAAAACTGTATCATAGTGTTTTTGCAACTCATATAATTATATCACACTTAAACTACGGGAGTGATATATACTATAGTGTAGTATGTTATGATTGGAGAAATATTTATCATACTGTTAGTAAACGGCATGAGAAATAGTAGCATTTTGCATAGAAAGTGAGTTAGAAGTATGCCGAGTTGTGGTGTCTTTTCTGGAGTGTCTCTATCTACTACGCGGGTGGTAGGTGTGAAGGTTTGAGAGAGGAATGTAGTTGTAGAAATTCATAAATTGTGTAAGTTGTACTCAGATAGCAGAAAGATGTCATTGTAAGAATTGAGGCATTAATGTGCTGTTCACTGTCTCATATATTACTAGGGTTGAGTCATAGATAAGCTCTGTGATGAAGTGGACAGCAGAGGATTGCTAGTATATATAATAGCTGCAGCCTAGTGGTTGGATGAGAGCGAAAGGATTGCGAGATGAGGAGGCTGTGAATGCGAGGAGTGCGGATTAAAGGTGAATGCGAGATGAGGGCTAGTGGTGGCATATAATACATATAAGCGAAAGGATTGCGCAGAGTGTAAGGCTTGTGATGTGAGTGAGGATTGTTATAAGGCAATGCGAGCATGAGGTGCTCACTGTGAATGGGAAGCAAAAGTATTGCCGAGATGAGGTCCTGTGCTATGGCTAAGGAGTACGAAATAGAAAAAAAAAAAAAAAATAAATAGAAAATAATATATACTAAGCAAAAAAATAATATATATATATAAATAAAATGGAAATAAAAATATAATAAAGAAATATAAAAAAAAAAAAAAAAAACAAAAAAAAAAATAAAAATAAAAAAAAAAATAAAAAAAAAATATGGATTGCGAGAAGCGTCATAATATCCACAGATGAGAGGTATAGTAGAGCAGTGAATGTACTGTTTGTTAATTACTGTAAGTATGTAGGAGTATTTTTTACTAGTACTGTGTTCTATACATATAGTTGAGTTATGAGTGCGATTGAGAAGGAATGGTTTTTATAATATATATATTGTTATCAATAACATATAACATGAATTTTTTATGTGAAAAGCTACTTGTGGTATCAAAGCGTGCGAAGCGATAGTAGTATCTTCTTGGTGTGCTTGAAGAGATGTGAGGAAGAAAAGGATTTGAGAATTCATCCATATATACTGATGGGGATAGAAGCTGCCTTGCAAGAGAGCTTGGAAGCCTTAGTTGAGTCTATAACTTTAGATCTGTTCTTTGTTAATGGTAATGTGAAGAAGGTTGATAGTGAAACTCTTATGATATGTAAGTGAAATTAGTTAAATGTGTAGGTGCATGTTAGTTGGCTTGTATTCCCGTTATGTCTTAGTACATAATTATTCAGTTTGGCTGAGAGTTAGACCTGTTTTACAGAAGAGGAAGAGGATTAGGCTATAGTTCTAGAGTTGGAAGGTTGCTGAGAGGCTAAGCTATATATACTTTAGTCTCAAGTAGTTAGTCTATATTTCTAGTATGAGAATTATATAAGCTAATAAGCATAATGTTTGAGCAATTGGTTATGACGTAGCAGAGTGTGTGAGAGATGGCTATGCAGGCATGCTTAGGAGGAGGTAAGGTGAGTTGAGGAAAGAGTTGATATAGGTTTATTACTATATATATATACTATGTCACGGTAATTCTATATTGTAATCAAAATAGGTACTTATATTGTTATTCACCCTTCTGAGTCTTGTACTTATGATTGATAAAAGTTATTATACTATACTCTCACTTTTACCTCTGTAGTGGAATGATAATTCTAATATTGTAAAACGTTTTTTTCAGTAAATTAATTATATAGCTAGATTATCCTTTCAATCTCATTCATTAATACAATCCTTATGGATGGTGTCGATGTTACACAATTACATATTAAGTGAAAAATAAGCTTAAATTATTATAAACTATATCATTTCTCATTTTCACACACATTTACATTAATGTTTTGCGTATGAGAGATGGAGTTCCTCTAACTCATTTATCCCTAGCAAAATCATTTTATTTTAACATATTGATTATGTAGCTTTCTCAATCCTCCTGATAATATTATTGAAAAAATTAATATTATTCTAGAACAAAATAAAACTTAATGATTTTATTACAGTGGCAATCTTCATCGTCTTACATTTCGAATATTTTCTAAGAATGATTTTGTTCATGATAACCAGACTTAACTGTATCTAACTTATTATTAACATTATAATTTTTAAGTGTGCCCATTTTAACAAAAGATATTTTACTTTTATTGTTATGACCTAATATATTTTCATTGAGAATGCACCAATTTTGAACAGAAGGAGCTCGCTGCTCGTTAACTCTATGCACATCTCGAGTATGAGTCATCACTGGAATGGAGGCTTTACAATATATTATCTTTATCTAATATATCTAAATATAATATATTTTATATTGCAAATTTTTAATACACCAGATTTTTATTTATTCTCACTAAGACTATAGAGATAGAGTCTTTACTATATAATTTAATTATTAAGCTAACTTTTGGCGGAGGAGTTGTTTCTATTTTATTATTACTAGAAGTATTTCATAAAATCTTTTTAGTTTGAATATATATATATGATGAACGCTGTAAACAATTCGGATATTCCAGTTATTACCTCAGATACACTTTGTAAGCGGATTATGAATCTATCTGGTAATAGCTAGAGTATGGTATATGTATTATAAGTATGGAGTAATGTGAGTGAGGTGAAAATTTGAAATCACACTGGTAGGTGTGATGTACAAGGGGGTTTGTGAGATAAGCCTAGAGGAGCACATTTACTGTGACTTCTTCACTCCCTCGTGAATAATATTTTCTAAGTCTTCTTGGAGTCGTATATATATATATATGAATCCATAGTAACTATACTATCATTCGATTACTTGAGTGAATGGGTGAGAGACTACTAGAGATTGTGAGACTCGATTATTTGTTTCATTAAGTTGATAATACATTTCTTGTAAGAATAATTTACAGTCTAGGTTCCTAAAAAATGCTCAGTAAAGCTAATTTTCTTTGGCTCTTTTAGACAGTGAGTCTGGAATTTCATGCTATTCCACCTTCAGTAAAACTTGTGGTTATCTATACTCTATATTGACTTACTTTTGTGTGGGTAGCCTTCATCGTATATATTATATATATGTAGGTAGAACTCTAAGGCATTGTAGGTGATGAATGCCTGTGTTGCTTAAACAGTTTTTGCGCCTGGAGCTTTTTGAGTGGCCTCGTGCAGCAAAGACTTTTGGAGATGAAAGGCACTCCTGTTGATAGAGGTGAGTTGTATTGATACTCTCGCGCTTGGTTTCACTCACTCTGTTGGATTGGTATGAGAAGACTTATATGTCATTAGTGTGAGATATTATGGCACGTTTTATGTTAGTTTCATTTCAGAAATTTCCATACTGTTGCGTAAATAAGTATTCACTTAGAGATGCAGTAAGATAATGAGATTTATTATAGGTTGATGTACTGTAATAATTTGGATAGTAAAGAATAAGAGTAACTCATTTTTTATATATTACTCACTATTGTATAATATTGTAAATAGTATTGCATATTGTAAGTTGGAGTAGAATGTAGAATGGCATTTTAAATACCTTTATTTGTGCTATATGCTGTGACTATTATATTTGGTAGAGGTCGGGTATAAGTGATACAGTAACTGCTATCGAGTTACTAACTATATTTTACATAATAATAATAAGTGAATAAGTATTGTAGATAATATACTTATATATGTAATAAACCTGTTATACTAGTTATTAAATAGAAGGATTGAATAAGTTATCATAATATACGATATATAGCAATTTTGAACCCACAAATATAATATAATTATATATTATATACTTTATTTATTTTTACCTTGCATAATGTGATTGAGTATGGTGAACTCTACATTATTCTATTCCTCGTATGTGATTTTCTCATTAAGTTGAGTGTGTGTAATGGTATTTCGCCTAATTAAGTGGCTCACTCTTCTTTTCCAAGGCTATGTACTTCACAAGATGAGTGGTGTTGACCTCATCTTTTAAAACTTTTTTATTTACACTGAGTTAATGAGGCTATATGAGGATAAGGGCCTTGTGGTTTGACCACAATACTATATTTGGATTCAATTAGCCTCATCTGACTATTAATATATGATAATCATAGAATATATATTGATATATATCATACATAATACTATATCATAATAACCAAATTACACACTATATATATCTTAGTAATATAATAATAAATAAATATATATAATATATATATATATATATATATTTATATATATAATAAATACAGATTATTTATTATTTAATATAACAATTATTAATAATAGATTTTTTTTTAAAATTCTTATTAAAATAAAATATTATTGGTGGTGTAATTCGACGTTAGTCGCTAGATAACAATAAGTATTCTCACAATGCCTTAGCAGTAAATTCCTACTATGAAATAAATTAATTTTAACTACTGCTAATTTTCTTTAATGTGGAAAACCTCCTCAAATTAATATGATATTTATGTACAATAATTAGGACACTTGTATAATAATAATAATTTTTAATTCCAAATCTAGAGGAGTTCTCAAAACCATTTAAGTTAAAAGTTAATAGTAAATAAAAGAAGCAAATACAAAAATTACCATATTTTTAAAAACCATTAGTCATTTGACTAAGACCAGTTAAAGTTGTTTTAAAAGTCTTGAAGAACTCAAAAAAAACTTATTATAAACTTTTAAATATTGTACTTAATTGACATTTAAGGTGACTACATAAATAACTAAATTAATAATTAGTTCAATACTAAATAAGATTTATAAAGCTGAGCGAACTTAAAAAAATTTAAACATTAGATAACAATGTTAAATTGAAGTAGATACTAATTAGTCCTGGAAAAAAAAATATTAGTCATTTAAATAAACTAATATGGGTCACACTAAAATTATTACATCAAATTTTGTAATAATATTACTGTGAATTTATAAACATTGTAGCTTTTATATAATTTTAATAAATTCAATTATTATAAATATGTTGCTTTAAACTATTTAGTATCAAGTGTCAAGTGACTAATATGGGTTGGTATAATGTTTTTAAAAGTTAAAGACTATCATCAATATTATTATTTAAAATATGATTATCTTATTAAATTGCGTTAGAAGCATAGCATAATAATTAATTTTACGAATATAACTAATAAAATAAATATTAGTTTACAATGTGTAACTTATAAATATGAGTGTTAAAGACGTTCATATGGTAATTAATATGAGGATAAATTAAATAATCTTATTTTTTTTCTTTCTAAAATATAATAACTTTAAAAATATCATTCTATTATTAATACTGTACCTTCATTGTTACCACACTCAGGTCTACAAAGCAGCTATATCAAACATTTTTTTATCTATATAAATCTCAAATTTAAAAAAAAACTGAAATTAACACTTTAAGAGATGGCGAACTCGCAACACAAAAGAATAAATTAACGGCATTGAGAGTTTGTGTTTTAAATAATGTAGAAATGTAGGGTATGTAAAGATTCAAAAGTAACAATAATTAAACGGAAGAGTTTTAAAGAATTTAATATTCTGGTATTTCATTTGAAATATTTCTGCCTCCTCAAAAATATCTTTAAAACAAACGATTATGGTATACCACGTTTGTGAGGAAACTCAAGGATATAATTGCTCTGAAATTTTTATTAATATATTGGTCAAATGAAAAATCTCCCATAAGTAGGTCGTTTTGTTATTAAATATTGTTTTTGCCACTAGCTACATAAAAAGTGTTTTCTATGTTACATGTAAAACTCTAAAAAAACGAAATTAACACTTTCAGGAAACAAATTAATTAATTGATTATTTTTTAAATATTCAAAGGTTTAAAAATGAGGAAATTAAAAATACATATTTTTGCCAAAAAAAAATCAAAATCTATATTTAAATTCTAAATTGATAAAACCTCCCAAAAAAGAGCGTAAAATTTATTCACTCTGGAGTGCAATATACTTAGTTGAACACACCTCTCAACCTATAAACCATTAATGCACTCTCAAGTGTGTGAATATACAGTTTTTTTTTTTTTGTTTCTCTCAGACTATCCGATAATATTAAGCTTTAATAGAAGTAAGGTGGTTAATGTGTGTAAAAGCTGTAAATATTGTTTTCTCTCCGCAATAGATATAAATTTCTCAATAAATGTGAATTTCCATCTAATGCTTTAAATACTCTCAAAAATAAGTGTGTTCAGTATTTTAACCACTCTTATAGGTCATGTGCGACATAGCTCAGGAGCTTTTAATTATGGCCCTTTTTGCCAGATCATATATAGTATTTATATTTTTTAATTTATATTTTGAATCAATGTCTTTGAAAGCTTGTCTGAGATGCTAGTCCTCTTCAGCATATTTCTCCTTAACATAAAAAACTATTCAAAAAATATAAAAAGTTAGTGAGATGTAAAATTAAAGAAGAAAGAACGCGAAGAATTAGACAACGAGAGAGGGAGCAGAGAAGAGAGAGAAGAAAGTTGAAGGGAGACTCAGAATTGTAGTTGAGAATTATTTTTGTTTATTGTATAAATATTGAAAGTAAAAGAAAGAGGAAATTAAACTATTCTATAACAAGAATCAAAATAAATAAAACCTTTCAAAAATAAATATTTTATTTTTATTGTTTTTCATTTATGTTTAAAACTCATATATACATATACATATATCTAGAAAAATTTTGAATCACTTTGAGCGTAACTCAAGAGAATTATTAAATTGGATTAAATTTTTTAAGGTGTTAGATTTATTTCAAAATTTTGACTGAACTATATATCGTATTAATAAAACATTTATTTTCTTAATTACAAATATACATATCGAACATATCATATTTTGCTATTAATTTTAAAAACGGAAAAAAAAATACGAGTCTTAACACATTTCGAAGCAAACATCATTTAGAATGGAATTTAGAATGAAAGTCTTGTAATTGTATACTTTTGTCTTTTAAATATTTCACAAATAAAATATAATCGAAATAAAATTAAAAATATTCAATACTCTGAAATATAATTTTCTACAAAGAGTAATATCCCAAATTTGTTTTCTTAAATAAAATGATTAATTACTCTTAAAAAAACTGAAATTAACATCCTTTTGAGTGAAACTCAAGAATTAATTTTAGAGATTCAATTCTATATATTTTATTATCTTTTGTGATAGAGTAACCTATTCTCATTAGATTTTAAAAAATCGTGAGCGAAAATTAAGAAAATTAAATCTATTTTTTCTCCAAAAATGAATATACTCAATCATATATTTTCATTAAAATGTAAAAACTGCTAAAAAAAAAACGAAATTAAACACCTTGAGGAAACCAATTATTAAATATATTTTCTTCTTTTATTTTCCCCATAATCCTCTAAACAGCAAATTTTCAGTCAAATTTGTATAGTGTATATCATTATCATTTACCTATTTGAATGTTGAAAGATATGAAAAATATTTCATTTTCGTATAATAATAGTGCTGACCAATACTAAAAAAGAATTATTATCTACTTAATATTTCTTATTATTGAGTGCAATAGGAGGAGCACTGCTTGTATAGAATATTCGATAATTCAAAAGAACATGTAAAAAAACGTAGAGTGTCTGAAATAGATTGTGTTTTAATACTGCCAATAAAATAAAATATCCCTTTTCTAGCATCTTTAGATATGTTTAGCTCCACGTTATCAATTAATATTATTCTATCTACCTCTCTGGTTTTTCTGTGTTCTCAACAACTATAATAAGCATCAGGAATTGACGCTTTATAAGATAGGTATCCTCTATGCTCACAAAATCAATACTATTTCTCCAATATCATTGAAACTTCAAATGACTTTTACAAACTGTATACATTGAGTTCCATATTAAAGTCTCATATACTTTCATAATAACATATTGTGAGCCTAATCTATAAAGAACTCAAGTGTTTGACTCGAAATAAGTCAAGAATAGGAAAGAAAAGAATTTATATTTTTCATGCTTCCATTTACGTGATTTTTCCCATAGAAAAAAAAACAAGTGATTAACAATAAAATAAACCATGTTAAAGAAATAACAATAAGTCGCGAAAGAATAAAAACAAAAACTCACAAAAAAAATCTAGTCATGTGAAGAAAGGCGATTAGGATGGTTTTTTTTTTGGTACTATAAGCAATCGTATATAAACTATAGCATAGTTGAGTAGATTGTATATCGTTAGGAAATCAAGCTATATTTATATTAATTCTTACTAAACTTGCGACTTTAGCTGTATATTTGGTTTTCCAGCGAAACTTAATAAATGTTTATATATATCAGTGACGGGCAGAATAGTTATATAGAATTGTAGGTGCATTATAATGTAAATAACAAAAGAATTTTATCTCTCATTTATAAAATGGACATTGTATATAGGTGATTTGCTTAAAATGCAGGTTGAAACCTGAAATTATATGAAAAAGATAAAAAAAAAAAAGGATAAAGAGCTTTTCTTTATGATCATCTCATTAAATTTATATATTATGCATGTCTCAGCATAATTAAACATTTACAAAGGAAACAAAAAAATTTAGTGAAAAATAATAAAACTCAAAAATAAGTTTGCTAGGTTTCACAGATAACATAAACTCAAACTCTCAATAAAGAAATAAAAAAAAAATAAAAATAACCACTACGTAGTGGAGTAGTAAATTCTATAAAATTAACATTTAAGTATATAAGAAGATCCCTATTTGTGCGTTTAGTAGTATAAATTATTAATAATGGCTAAAACCCAGAAAAAGATTAACTCGAATCAAAGCTATAATAAAATTTTTTTTCCATTTAATACTAGAAGGTTTTTGTATAATTTACTATATTATTATAATATGGAACACAAGGTAATAATATACGCAACTACGCAGACCTAGATATAGTTTATTCTCTTTCCTCTCCGAGCCACATCTGTCTTATTATGAGGTGAGGAATTAGTATCTGCTTAGGCCTCTTCTCCTCAATAATATAAAAATTTATTCTGATGTGTATATTTCTCTCGAATAGTAAAGCTGCCTCTGTTAATAAGTCCGCGCTCTAAGATAATTTCTAGCCCACCTTGCAGGGATTAATGGTGCAGAGAGTACTATAGTAGCTTTGGAGTGGGGGCGTAGAAGGGTAGGGGTATTTATCTCATGCGTTGAGCATATTATCGGTCATATAATTGTTATTGTTGAGTTGCTATTAATTTTGGACAAAGTTTTGTAAGAGTGGTGTACGTGTGTGGATGATGCTTATTTATTTATTTATTTATTTTTTCTTTATTTTTGCCCCATTCTTTTGAAAACGTAAGCTAAATCTAACAAGATCCGAAGTGTGTGGTGGCGATCGGTTTGATCTAATAATTTACGTATTATTTCCTCGGTACTGTTTTACACTATATTCTTAAGAAAATACGTGGAATTAAATTATCGACGTTATAGTATTATATAATGTATACAGATAGAGATCACCTGCGCCTTATAATCCAGTGAAAAAAAAAAATATAGAATGAGTTTAATTTATTTATGCATATTAATAATGGGATTAGATTTGGGTTGAGTAATATATGTATATAGGTTCCATAAGGTCGTGAGGAATAAGGTAAGTGGGTAGTGCAGCGTGATAGGAATTTGTATTCTCTTAGGGGTAAGCCTGGATTGCTTACTTACAGTATATTGAGATAGTTGCGAGCTGTGAAAATCTATGAGTTGTATCAGGTAAGATGTTATAACGGTATATTAGAATATAAGGTTGAGTATACTGGTGTTTTACTCTCGAGTAGACTGAGTAAGTGATGAGTAAATTTCGATAAATAAATTTATAGTATATATAGTTGAAGGCATATTATATATAGTTAACAAGGAATTGGAAGATCCCTGAAATATGATTAAAAAAAATATATATGCATAAAGTAGATATATAGATAGATAGAATGATAAAAATATAATGAATTATAAAATGGAACGATTGAGCCATGAGGCAAATGGCTGTGGAATGATATATGTGAGAGTTTAATCTAGCACGATAGGCTTATGGTTATGAAAGCAGTTTTAGTACAAGCCTAGTCCCCAATATCGTGCTCAATTTTAAATAATGCGGTTCTTGTACATGTGAGCATATAACTGTCTATACTCCGAGAGAACATCTTTTATGATTCCTGATAGTAGTATATAGTCGTCTTGGAGTGAAATCATAAATCCTGAATGAAGCCTAGCTAAGAGCGCTTCTTGTTCATAAAAAAATATATATTTTCATTCGTTTTTTTTTTCAATAATCTCCAGTCCAGTAGCGCTTCGCGCCGGTACATGCATTCGTCAAGCTTAAGCTGTGTAAGTTGAAAAGTGCTTAGGTGCCTGTGAAATCCATAGTATTAGTACTCGGTCTCGAGCTCACATTATAGAAGAAGTCGAGCTGGGATACTTATGTAACTATATTAATATACTCTATAGCGAAAACAAAGTTACACCGTGGCGGAGGCCTCATAAAGAGGTTATCCGAATTAAATGAGTTAGGTGTAGCTTTGATAGTGAGAGAGGGCAGGATAATAGAGGCTATCTGTTTATTAGTACTATGAAAGTACGTAGTGCATAAAGTTAGAGTTCCCTACTTTATATAGTATATATATCGTAGGAGGTATTATGGTGTTTGTTTGGTAATTAATGTCACGAGTAAGTTTGCACGGTGGTGTTATACATACATTATAATTATTGAGCTAGAAATATGAATTAAATAGATGCAAATTATTATATTGTTTCACGAAGGTGAGTTTGGACTGGGTTGTATGCAGGGAAACATAAGAGTATCTGAGAGAGTGAGGTTATTGTCAATGTCCGAGGACTAGAGTATGACGTATGTATGTACTTTAAAGTTTTGTAATTTTATCAAAACATAACTATTGATGATCATATATAATGGGAAAAATGTACTATAAGTGCTTTCGACGAGTTTTAGTAAAGGAGTTGGGAAAGGTATAATTTGGTACGTTTCGTAGGGTGTTTCGGTTGAGAGAGGAATGATAGTGGAAATAATGTAAGGATTTTGATAGTGGAGATATGTCCAAGTAAAGGAGAGAAATTGGTAGAAGTTTGTTGGGTTGAGTGGTATTATGGGTTGGTGATCGGTGATTTGACTATTGTTGTATAGAAGATCATGCATGATTTCAAAGGTGTAAAGGTTTAGGGGAGTAGTGTGGTCTTGGGCTAGAGTCCATGTCTAGTGTGTAGGGTGGAAAGTGAGCGTGTGTTAGAATCTTTAAGTGAAAGTTTGAATTTAAGTATAAAGATTCCAGATTTTTAAAAATCGATTTTACTTTTTTTTAAGGATTGTAACAGATCAGAAGGAAAAAAAATTTGAGGGGGGGGAATTGCTAGATGATTGCGGAATTGCTGCCTTCACGGCAACCGCAACATAAATTGACTTGATGAGAGGATTCTAAATTGTAAATCACATATTCTATGGGGTGGAAATATATTAACGACACATAACTTTAAAATGTATTACGCCAGAGAATGTTCATTTATTAATTAGTGGCAACCCCTCATGACTAAAACTCAAAAGAAAATGGAGTGTATATGTATATATATATATAACTAATAATATATATATGTATAATAATA
>JABUQX010041051.1:0-10000 GCA_015478945.1 Trachelipus rathkii | reverse complement strand
TATATATATATCTTCTTCTTAATCTACCTTTTTTTCCAATAATATGTATATAGCAACAACTATATATATATATGCTATATAATATAGCCAGCAATAATAGCAATAACATAATAATAATATAGTAGCAATAATAACTAATATGTATATATATAATAACAATATGTATGTAATGTATATATATATGAAATTAACATATTAATAATAATATAATATAATAATATATATATATATAATAACCAATATGTAATATATATAATATATATATATATATATGTAAATATAAATAATCTATAACATTAATAATATATAATAATATATATATATATATATATATATAATAATATATATGTATGTAATATATATATATATATGCAGCTCTCTATATATATATATATAATAATAACTTATGTTACATGTAATAATAACAATAACAATATCAATAATATATATATAATATATATATATATAATATATAACAATATCAAATGATGATGTAATATAATAACAATAGCTAATAATATATATATATATATATAATAATAACAACTTTGTATAATAATATGTATAATAATATATGGTATCTTCTTCAATATATATAATATATACTATTATGTACCAGTATATATATAATAATAACTAATAATATGTAATAACAATAATAACAATTGCTGCTACTGTATATATATATATATATATATATATATATATATATACTACTCTCTATATATATATAGATATACTATATATATACTAACTATATATATATATACTGCTGCTGCTGCTCATATCACATACAACTGCTACTATATATATATATATATATATATATACTATCTTATATATATATATTAGATGTGGGTGAATTCATCGACGAACGATTCTTTTTGAATGAACCATTTAAATGAGTGCTTCAAATATCGCTCTTTAAAAATGAATCACTGCTCACGAGTCATTAAACTCGCACAGGAACAAGTGAATAAGAAAGATTCTTCAGAGTCTAGTAATGAAAGAATCGAATAGCCAATTTGTCTGTTTTTAATAAAAGCGTAGACTCTTATTCGTTAAATTGAGTAAAAGATGCTCTGTCTAGTACGGTAATAGAATGCGACCACACACATTTGGTACTCGCCGAACATTTTAGCGAACTTTGTTGATATTTCTTTTATGTTTCATTTTACTGATAAACAATTGGCCTTCGGGCATGAGGAAATCAGACGAATAACAAGCATTCGCAACAATGTTGTGTTATATGATGCTGGTTTATTCTCTGAAGGATCAGGTCAGTTCCAGTGAGCCACTCATTGTCCTCTAGTTGATATTGTATGCTTTCTGAAAATGTTCATTTCCTAGTTAAGCTCTTTTATGCTAGTGATCCCAGTGGTGGACACTCATTTTGCAATTCAGGTTGGATCGACCAGTAGGATCACCCAGTACATGTTTTTAAATACATAGTCAGTCTTGTTTTCCTCCTGTCGTGCTCTGTGGATCCGCCGTTCATGTACCAAGCCTTTCAACAACCACCAGTAAATTGTGCTCTGGCGCTGTTGGGTAGTGGGGGGCGTTGGGTCATTTCTTTACAAACTATGCTTGGAGTGAATCTTGCTTTGCTCGGAGAATGCTTCGGTAACCGCTGAAAGGTAGGGGCCGTAATCATCGAGGGGTATGAGCGGGTTCATTCCATCTTAAACTAAATCTTTTCTCCACAAAATCCATGGTTCAATGGAGATTGTTCTCGCTCCATTCAGGAGAGGCATTGCCTATCGGGCATGGAAAACTCTCGTTCTCCTATCCTGCTTGCTATTTTCATTCTCCCGGAATCGTTGCAGGCCATTATTCGACAGGCTAAGCGCACTTTCACTAAAGGGAAGTGCCCACCCAGCTCTCCCTACTGATAAAGATTTCTGACTCTTGCCAAAAACATCTCTAACTTTTGTAATCTGCCTTTCCTCCACTTTTTCCGCTCATGACGGTTCTGCTTCTTTCTCTACTGAAAAGACTATCTCTTCCCGGCCTCCTTTTTTTCATCTAATTCTACCCTGGACGATTCGGCATCCCTCCTCCTGCTTCTTCTCCTCTCGGGTTTCCACCTGTGCCTCTTCCGTGATTGCATGATCGGGTGCATGGCCATTCTGAATCTATGGTGATCAGGAGGAAGGCTAGTGGCCCGGATGACATTCCTCTCCGTGTTGGGAGTGTGCCTCTGAGCTGGCCCCTGTCTCGTTCAACTCTACTCTCATGCCTTAATACTGGTACATTTCCTCAGTGCTGGAAGCGCGCATATATCAAACTGATCCCGAAAAAGGCAGCCGCTCTGGTCCTTCTAACTACCGTCCTATGGCTCTCACTTGTATTCTATCCTAAAATATTTTAAACTCTTCTTAACTATCTTCCTGGATCATCTGGAGTCTCATTCCCTTCTTTCAGGCCACCCTTATGGTTTTCGACGCTCAAGGTCAACTATTGACATACTTTCCTCTCACCAGTTTATGGTCTTCTGCCCTTAGGGACTATGGGATTGGGGGAGTCTTGTGTGGTGGCGCTCGACATATCAAAAGCATTTGATCGAGTAGGCACTCGTCACTACTCTCTAAACTCCCTTCCTTTGGGTTTCCTCCCTTCTCTTTGCTTATACTCTTGTCAAGTTTTCTCTGAATCGCTCCATATCAGGCACTCGTTGATAGGTCAACATCTTCCTGTTAATTGTGGTGTTCCTGAAGGTTCTGTTTATCTCCAACTTTATTTTTACTTTTCATCAATGATCTCCTCAGCTGTACTTCTAACTTTGTTCACTCTTTTGCCGACGACTCAACTCTCCATTCTTCTACTCATTTCAAATCTGCTCCCGCATTTGCATCTAGAGTTGCCTCGTCTTCCAGCTTTCCAAATTCTATTCTTGCCGACCTGGTGGGATTTCCCGGTGGGGCCACCGCAACCTGTGAAATTCGCTCTTTTGAAAACTCAACTTCTTTATCCACCCTCTCAAAAACACCTCCTTTCTATTTTCTTCGACAGTTTCTAATGTCTCACCTGTTTGACAACATATACATTCTTGGTCTGAACTTAAACAAAAGTGTCTTTTAAACCTCATATTACAACGGCTGCTAAGGTGGCCTCAAAGAAGCTTGGAGTTCTGTTCAGGTTGCGGGAATAATTTTTTTCTGCACAGCTACTCCAGTTATATAAGGGCCTTATTCGACCTTGTTTGGAGTAATGTTCTCACATTTGGGGAGGGGGCTACAGTTCTATTGATAGAGTTGAATCTAAGAATCTAAAGCTAAGAGACTAATAAACTGACCCCTACTTTCAAATTCTCTTGACCCTCTATCTCTGCGACGTGACGTTGGCGCACTATCTCTTTACTATAGGTACTACAACGGTAGATGCTCAGGAAAGTTGGCCGCTCGTATTCCACCTCCATTGCGTGTGCCCTCATGTACAAGGGTTATGCTCTTGCATAAATTTTGCGTGAGCATTGAAAATCAGACTCTTTCGTTGTGGTGCCTCCTTCTTTCCAGACACTTCTGTTCGCTGTGGAACTCCTTGCCATCTTCTGTTTTTCAACTGTATTTAATTTCTTCCTCTCTTTAAAACCCACGTCTGCGCTCACCTAAGAGATTTGCGTTAGGCTTGGGTGGGTTTTCATGTATTTTATTTCCTGCCCCCTCCTTGAAAAGGGCCCATGCGTGAGTGGTGAAAAAATAAAATCTCTCTGATTAAAAGCCCTATTTGACCCTTGACCAGAGTGTGGTGAGGAGTTTGTCAGGTGAAACATTGTCTTTCTTCGGAAAGAAAGTATTATCAAAGTTGTTTCCTTTTACCTCATCATTGTGAGCACGGTAGTAAACTTGCAACAACAGGGTTTGGGTTCGAACTCGCAGGAGAGTTAATTTATGTTTTTCAATATGCGATTTGCTTTAAGCAGTTTCAAAAGAATTTATATATATATATATATATATATATATATATATATATATATATATGCTTAACTTAATAGCTACATATACATACTATATACTAGAAACCATATATTATTAACCTGTCTACAGCCTTATATATATGTATATAACAACTTATATGTATGTATAACAGTATAACTATATATATCTCTCTTCTTATCTTATGTATATAGCCAACATATATATATATATACTAATATATATATATATTATATACATATATATATATAACCATATATATATATATATATATATATATATATATATATATATAATAACAACAACAACGCTTATATATTCCCCCTATATTTCTACCTTATATATATATATGCAATAACAATATTGCATAAGAGATAGTGGACCATTAGGACGGCATTAAGTTTCATTACTTTCAAGGGTGATATAATAATGGTTTGATTAATGACGCATACGATGATTTGTTAGAAGTAATCAAAATATTTTATTACCAGGGTGTAAATTTGTGTTTCTTCTTTAACTGTATTTTTGAACTATATATATTTATTGTTATTGGTTAATAAAGAGATTTGTGTTTTGCACTGAAAGGCACAGATTGGCAGATCTAAAATATTTTATGCGTTTTAATGAATATACCTCGTTAATAATTTTTTTTTATCTTATTAACCCATATCACAACTAGTACCATATAAGCGTTACTTCCATTTAAATGAATACCATACACAAACACATAAGCACACACATACACACACAACGCACCTACACACACACGATGCACGCACACATACACACACACACACTCACACACACACCACTTAACAAAGTTAATGTGTTAATAATGAGAGTATGGTATTGAGGTAAAAATTAAAATAACGCTTAATTAAATGTTTGTGCTATTTTCATGTCAATAGCCCATTCTAGATAATATACAATATAAAATAGGCATGATTTAACAGGGAGAGCCCTATCATTTCTAGGGAGAGGGAATGCAAAAAGTTGGTGAATAAGGAGAGGGAATTTGAAAAGTTTGTGCCTTAGGGGATAGAATGCCGAAAGTTGGTGCATAAGGAGAGGGAATGCCAAACGTTTGTCCCTAGAGAATGGGAATGCCAAAAGTTGGTGCCTAGGAAGAGGGAACGCCAAATTTTGGTGCCTAGGGAGAGTGAATGCCAGTAGTTGGCGCCTAGGGAGAGGGAATGCAAAAAGTTGGTGTCTATTGAGAGGAAATGCCAAAGGTTGGAGCCCAGAAAGAGACTCCAAACGTTGGTTTATTGGGAGAGGCAATGTCAAACACTGATGGCTAATAGAGGAAATGCTAAAAGTTGGTGCCTAGAGAGAGGGAATGGCAAATGTTAGTGCCTAGGCCCTAGGGAGAGGGAATGAAAAAAGTTGTCTCCTCCTACATTTATGCATGATATAAAAAAAATTAAATAGTTAATAAATATAAAAAGAGATGAAACCTAATGAATTAAAATGTGCATAGTTCTGTAAATTCATAAATTAAACATGCAACATTTCTTTTGGTTATTTCATTATTTCAATATTGTCTCTTAACTATTCGAAGGGCAATAATCATTTTCATTTATTTGAAGCATATATTCACATCGAGGAAATACATTTTTTTGTGGTGGGGGGGAATTGCTTTTCAGATGCAGTATATATATATATATATATATTTATTTATATATAATTTATATATATATATATATATATATATATATATATATATATATATATATATATATATATATATTTATTTATATTACTCGTCAAAATTACCGCACCACTGGCTCATATGACGTTAACAGGTTACAGAAAGGACCTGAACGCTGTGTAACTTTATTATGCAATTAACATAGCATTGGGGACACATTATACAGTGGTAAAATTGTCGAGGGGCCCTAGGGTCTGCGAATGGGTTCTCTTTGTGGCCGATGCGTTTCCTCAAACGTAAGACGTTACAGCGGTGAAGAGTTCGTCTGTGGATGGTGTTACTCAATAGCGTGTATGGCCACCTCTGGCACGGATGACGGCTCCAAAATTTCAAGGTTTCTTTATACATTTCAACTGTGAGTGTGTTAGCAGTTGTGAAATTGTTATTGATCATTATCTCACTAGATGATTTGGCCCCTGTTTGACCCTTTACTCAGAGTGTGAGAGGGAGGTCTGCCAATGCTCATCGGCATAAGTATTTGACATGCCTTACTTTGTGAAGTAAGTATTTATAGTTAAATGGTGGATTTCCTTTCCTTTTAGCTCATCGTGGTCAAGTAGTAATACACTTGCTATACCAACAGCGAAGGCTCGAGTTCGTAACCCAGCACGAGAGAGTAAAAAGTTTCTTATATATATATATATATATATATATATATATATATATATATATATATATATATGCCCTTATATATATATATATATATATATATGCTGCTGCTCTTAACAACATATATATATCCTCCATACCCACCAAATGAGCTCGCCAGTAAAGAGTAACCCTAGTTTTTACAAGACTTGCGACGGACTCTCACTGTGGGACCTCGCTAATGTGGGGCTCATTCCCTTTCTTCTCGCCTTTATCAAACTTTACATTTCTTTACCGCCTCAATCCACTTTTTTTGATCTCCCAACCAGTCTATTCCCAGCACACTTACAACTATTTATCCACATAACCAACTGACTATCATCCATCCTTTACATATGACCAAATAATCTCAATATACTCACGTTTATTCTCCCATTTACACTTTTCCTCCACAAAACTCCCTAACACGTTCATTCCTCATTTTATCAAATCTTTTCACACCTAACATGCCCCTGAGATTATCCATCTGAACAGGTTACACCTTAGATCTAAGCCTCGTTTTCCAGACTATAGTTTAACTCCTATATACATTAACACCGGAAACAACATACCGTCATGCAGATCCGAAGCACACTCAAGGTTTAGTCCCTTTACATCCACCAAGGATTTGATTGCAACAGCCACCTTCTCTCATCACCATTCCACACAGCATCATCCGTTTCCTTTTCATCCAACATATAACCTAAATATTTAAACTCAGATATTTGTTCCAATTGCTCACCATCTAACATGATTTCACAACGCTGACTCTCCTCACCCACTACGATTATCTTACTTTTATCTACATTTATTTTCAAACCCCACTCCAATCCTCTCCAACTTTCTTCAGAATCAACACACAAAACCAAATCATCATCATACAATAAGCAGGGCGCCCTACACTCTCATCCATTCTCCATCAGTCTAACACCCTCTCCTACCAAACCAACCTTAAATTCTTCCAACACTCCATCCGTATACAAATTAAATAGCTAAGGAGACATTACACATCCCTGCCTCACTCCACCATTAATATTAAATCATTCACTCTCCGCTCCATTTATTCTTACACAAGTTTCACTACCGACATACATATTTTTGATTGCATTCAGAAGCCTACCACCAACACCATATATCACTAAAACCTGGCACAAAGCTTCATTATCAATCCTTTCATATGCCTGTTACAAGGCCATAAAACCTAAATACAATTTCTTCTTCTTTCTTTTATTTTCTCACTCATATTTTCCAATGTGAAAATTTGATCAATCCCTTCCACACCCCTAAATGCACCTTGTTCTTCACCACTCAGTCCTTCAATCATTTCCGATAATTCACTCAGCAAAATAACAGAGTCTTACAACACTCAATAAACTAACTCCCTTATAGTTCCTACAGTTCAGCTTACCTCCCTTACCCATATATAAGGGTATGTTATCACTGCTCTCCTCCAAAGCTTTGTTACTCAATTTCCATATCCAGTCAATCACAATCTCGCCTCTCTTCTTAATAATTTCACTGGTAATTCCATCTATACTTGCAAATTTACCATTCTTCAACTTTCTCACTTTGCCTATTACATCCTCCCTACTAATTACCTTATTCCCAAAATACCTATTCAATCTTACATCATCAAACCCACACACACACACACACACACACACACACACACACACACACACACACACACACACACACACACCTACACACACACACACACACACACACACACTCTCTCACTTTCACCTCTTCATTACTGTTAATATTATGCAGATTTCGAAGTGTTCCCCTACTCTCCTCACATCCATTTCATCCGTCACGAAAGTACCATCCCTATTAATTATTCTCTGAAAATTTCTTTTTATTCTTTTTCTTAAAATTTCGTGCTTCCTTTCAGACGGGCTTCCAATTCCCTTGTAAGTCTCCATTCATCCTTCTTCAAAACTGATCATTTTTCCTCTTTTTTTTCTCCTACAAATGCATCATTTTTAGTTTTTCAAATTACCTTCTTATATATTTCCATTCACCTTTGTTTTGAGACCTCATCATTAGCTTTTAGCACATTCAACCCCGTTACTTTCTTTACTTTTAACCGCTTCCATCACCTCTTCAATCCACCACTTACTATTGACATTTTTACTTTACTAAATCCACATACTTCTCTTCATTGTATCCAGATTTGTTCAGTTTCTTCTTTTTCACATTCAACTGATATATTTGAAAGTGGTCTCACATAATTTTCCTTATAACCTTGTTTGCTTAATTTCTCACTCCTAATTCTCCCCACTTCGTTCCTTATCTCTTTCCTCTCCATCCATGCTCCAACTAGCTTAATCTTACATAAAACAACATACTGATATGATGTTCCCCATTCCCAACTTTCTCACTTATAATAACATCCATCACATGCTTGAACATCTCCTTCTTCACCAACACAAAATCAATCATATTTATCCCTTCGATACCATCCGTACCTTCACCAACTCTAATATACTTATGAATACTCTTGTACTCCAAGAATGTATTAGTTACACACATAACTCTCTCCTCATTTTCTCCCGGCAACCCCAAAGGCCTCAGTTATACCATCTCTTTTCCGGTCACCTATCCAACCTATCGATCAATCTGAAGCCCCTTCTAACACTATCCAAACATCATCTATATTATCCTAGAAAGTCACTTTTCTCAACATCACCCTGAGATGGAACATATATGAAAATCATACATACCTTGATCTTCTCAAACTTAAATTTAACCATTAAATTCTAGTATACACAAATCCATTATAGCTCTGTGGCAAAGGTCACTCATCAGAATCGCAACTCATTCTCTCCCCCTCTCATTCCTCTCCATTACAACACACATACACACATTTCACCCCATACCACTCGTCTTCACCACTTCCATTCATCTTTGTTTCAGTCACATAAATCAAATTTACCCTTTCTACATACATCCACCACCTCTTTTAATTTCTCCTCACCATTTATAACTCTAACATTCCATATACCCAGACGATTCATACAATTACGCTGGAAGATACAGGGTCGCATACGACGATCACGACAGTTCGAGGCATGTATAAGCATTCCCAAGATATAAATAAGTCGCATTGGGTCCCTAACACAGCTATAACTTTAACTTTAGTACGTCTCCTACGACACGCAGAACATACACTGAAGAAGCTCTTTCCCCCCCCACACACAGGTATATATGAAATAATAACAGTGTTCTATTGTCTGTATGTGATGCGAAGTGTCTACTCCTGTGTAAGAAGAGTGTGAATATGAAGGAGCAAAGGGGGCGAACCATTGGGAACTGGAGGTTTTATAGGAACACCCCAAATGCCTAATGGGAGATAATCTCATTGCTTCGATAGCGCTACTTTTCTTTTTTTTTTCTCTCTCTCTCTCTCTCTCTCTCTCTCTCTCTCTCTATATATATATATATATATATATATATATATATATATATATATAGTATATATATATATATATATATATATATATATATATACTCATATACTATATATAAATATATATATATATATATATATATATATATATATATATATATATAACTATATATATATATATATATATATATATATATATATATATATATACTATATATATAACATTGTAATAGAATCAAATATCCGCATCCGCGGATATGCAACTTTTAATATCTGCATCGTATCCACATTCTCATTCACATTCGCTGATGT
>JABUQX010041050.1:0-15000 GCA_015478945.1 Trachelipus rathkii | reverse complement strand
CATTATTTGATATATATTAGAATCTTCTCTGAAATGTTTATTATTAAAGATTAATAAAATAGATTACGTGGGTTTTTTTCTTTACACTTCTGAGAATGTCAATTGATTGAATTTTTTTTCATTCACATAGACAGACAGCTTAGTACTTAAACATTTTACCGAGCAGTTAACAAAATGAATATGCTTTTGCTTTTCACCGACCCCTCTCCTCCCCTCCTATCTATAATATATATATTATAATATATATATATTATTATATATATATATATATATATATTATATTATAATATATATATATATATATATATAATATATATATATATGATATATATAATATATATATATATATACTATATATATATATATATATATATAAATGCCATTATATTTCAGTGAGGAAGATAAATGTTTTTTTAACATTTTTTCAGATTGTTAGTTATGATACTAGCAATCAATTAATTAGGATGCTGATGAAAAAGATACGAAAATTGGAAATATATTAAAAATTTGATAATAAAGTAAGGAAAAAAAGGCTCATTTGCATGAGAAGGAAAAACGGGATTGTACTGTTAATGCTTGAAAGAATTTAGGTAACGTTCAAAAACTTTAATGTTTGTTGGGTTAAAATAGGTCTCCCGTTATTTATTATTCTTTTCATGATATAGATTCTTTGGGCCACATCCTAAATAATCCTGACACCTTTGCGCCATTACAATTTAGTTGACCTAAAGCTTATTGAATTAGTAGTGAGGACTTTTTGCTTTTGGGTTCGACATTTTGCTGTATAAAAAAGATTCTTTTATAAATTAAAGCGAAAGTTTATTAAAGGGAAAATTCTTTAAGAATATACAATTTATGAATTCATATTTGGTACAAATAATAATAATAATAATAATAATTAATATAAATAATAATCATAATAATACATACTCAATAATAATAATAATCAAAATATTAATAATTAATATAATAATAATAACAATAATAATCAAACTAATAATAATGAATAATAATAATAAGATATAATTCATCAATGCAAAGATTAAATGACATATTGTTGCGATCTTCAGAGGCTTGCACCATTCTAACATACTAAGAGTTTCATTCGCAGTCTCTGCAAATGGCACACGAAAGGATCTTTGAACACTTGTCAAGCATTACATTGAGTCTGTTCCGTCGTCATTTAAAGTGTAAATTGTTGCAATCGCAGTTCAGGAATGATTGTTGCAGTAATCACCAGGAGGCATTCCTAATTGTAATGAATGAGAAGATATTGCATTAGAGTAATTAAATACATTATTATTAAATGGAGGTTTTCTTAATTGTAATGATAAAATTAAAATAAATGTACAAAAATATTTTTAGATTGTATAAGCAGTAAAACTGTAACTTAGAGTAAATAGATGTATTATTAAATGGAGGTATTTCCTATTGTAAGGATAAAATTAAAATAAATTAAAAAAAAAGTATAACTTTTAGTTTTTTATTCTTTTTTCTTCCTTTTTTTTTAAAAAAAAATATTTAAGAACAAATGGATATATTTTTCTTGTTTAAAACTTGCCTGTTTGGAACACTTGGTCTATTTTTCCATATTTATTGATGGCGAAAAATGCGTTACTACCCCTTGAGAAAGCAACTGTATCCCCATTAGAGTACCAGTTATCTTTGAAGGTGTTTCCAGCCACGTTCCTAAACCTCACCTTTAGAAGAAATGAAAAAAAAATGCCAGAATTTGTTCAATATAATTATTATGTTACGAAAAAAGAAAAAGAAAAAAGTAATACTTAATAATAATACTTAATAACAATAATAGTTAATATAGTAATACTTATAAAAGTAATACCCTTATAGTTCCATTCTTGAAAGTCGGTATGGCCATCTATGTTCACAAACCCATCCATTACCGCAGGAACCATCGGCGTTAATGATGACACTTTTTGTATTCGCTCCCATCATATGGGGGACCCTTCAAAATGCCATAAAATTTTATTAGTAAATTATACAAAAAAAAATAAATCGAAAATCACATTATAATAAATATACTAGATTCAGACGACTTCCGTTACTGACATTTATAGTATGAATATTGTCTAGAGTTTCACAAATATAAAGAATATTTACATATCTTGCTATATTATGTACTTTAATATAAAATATATATACTTATATATATATATATATTATAATACTATATATACTATATAGATATATATAATAGAAATTATAATAATAATTAATACAAAATTTTGTTTACACCTCAATTTTAAAACATTCAAAATTTTCCAATTTCCGATATACTGAACAAATATAGGCGAAACTCATAAGAAGCAGCCAATGTATAATACAATGGCTTTAAGAAGCACTAATTCATCTCCATTCTGCCATTTATTTATGTAATGAATAATTGAAATTAAATTTAAATAAACTTAACCAATGTTCATTATCTTGAAAAATGTAGCTGCTCATATCCGGGGAATCATAGTTGTGCTAGGTGAAACAACCGGCGTTAGTTACTCTGCTCTGAAAAGAAATTGGCCTATTACTTTGAGTGTATAATTAAGTAAAAAATTTATGTATCAACTTTTTCTTAGCCTAAGAATTTTTACCATTTTAAAAATCATTTCTTTATTGAGAATAGAAGATAGATGATAGATAGATAGGTTAGATAGTAGATAGATATGATAGATAGATAAATAGATAGATAGATAGTAGATAGTAGATAGTAGATAGATGATAGATAGATAGATAGATTATAAATTTTTATTTTCGTAAAAAGTGCATTTTTTTTAAGAATTAAATTAGATGAGATAGAAGAATTATAATAGTAGATAGATAGATAGATAGATAGATTAGAGAGAAAAGATAGATAGATAGATAAAAGAATGGAAAACTGTAAACCCCCCACACACAACCACAACAACATTTACAATTTAAGCATATTATCTATTAGGAAGCCTTACATTTTGTAGTTAAGATGTCACTAGTGATACTCTGGAGTCATGGTTGTCCCAAAAACAATCGCTTTTTGTTCGGGTGCCGAATCCCTGTTCGATCTATAAACGGCCAAGTTACCCGGTAATTTTTCATTCATTTGCGCAATATTGAAACATAGCAATTCTTACTTTTCCTGTTTTGAATGTTATTAAATTTCAAATTAACATATTCTTAGTATTCCTTCCGTATTAGAATATAGGTATAATTAATTTATATTCAAGCTTTTCGCTGATATTAACTTATTTAATATAATTGACAATATTATTTGGTTTAACATTATTGACTCGATTTCAACAAGGATTTAAAATGTTAATTTAATTATAAAATGAAATATCTTGAAGGTAAAAAGAGTTTTATTTAAAATTTTAAATAATTTAATTAACAGATCCAATAAAAAAATTTCCCTCCGATATCAATAGGCAAAATCGATTAATCAAATCTAGTTAGCAACAAAAGAAGTCACTAACAATATTTTTATCATTCACAGTCAATTAATCGATTACCAGAAGCATGTATGATAATGAATAAGTTAAAATATTCGATTAATCGAAAGAAAATCTTCCCATTTTTGATATCAAAAATAGTCATAAACGATAATTTTTTTTATTCCCAGCTTTTTAATCGATTATAAGAAGCACAATTAATGATTGATTAAATGTTCGATGTATCAGAAGAAATCTTCATATCCCCCTACCTATGGAATAATAGTCTTAACTTTTGTGGCTCATTTCCAAGATCAATATTAGTGGAAAAAGAAGGGTCGAGTCAAGCTGAAGAATCAGCTTTGATGTCTGAGGCTTCTTTGTTCAAATCCTTGTTTTTATGTGATCTTATATATTTATTATATATTATATTATTATATATAACGTTGATATTTTATATTTTTTGTGTATATATAATTATATATATTAAAAAAATATATATATATATATATATATATATATATATATACAACTTCTGTTTGTCGGGAATCTTAGTTTAAGGATGAAAAGCAGCACGTAAGTTGAAGATTATGAGCAAGTCGAAAGAAGCCCGATACTGTCCTTTTATACCTATTAGTAAGAACTTGTCGCATCAGAAATGCCCCACCTAGAGTTTACGACGGCGACGGCTTCACTAGGAGCTCTTCATGCCGTGCCCAGGTGGACTACACCATACCCCCTAACAAAACCGCTTATGTCACTCTGATTGCACCTTTCTTTTGCTTTGCCATCACAGCATTCCTTACTAGACTCAATCACCTTTTCTGCGATCTTTCCAGCCGGTCGAATCCCAACACACCCACCACTATGCCGCTTAACCAACCGACTATCTCCATCCTTTCCTGACAACCGTCTCAACGTATTTTCATTTATTCCCTCATCTTATCAATTTACACTACACAAATCTCTATACTTCTTTCTATTTTAGATTTTCACACCTACGAAGCTCCTAATTCTAGTCATTATTCATTTTTAATTACTTATACCTTTTACCCTATACAATTATACAAACTATATTCATTAAATGATTTCAATTTACACTCAGTAAAACCGTAGCGCACTCAAGAACTTAGTCTCACGCTTTTTCCTTCGAATCAGCACAACAAGTATCAGGATCAAGACGTAGAAACCGATTACGATTAAGTATATAACACGATACCTCCTTTCCCAATTCTATTCATATTCACATAAAACCTTTAATTTATTTTTTCTTACACTATTCATGTTCACCAATATTAATGTAATATTCATTATATATTCATATAATCATATATATGTATCCACCTTCCACCTTCCACCTTCCACCTTCCACCTTCCAACTTCCACCTTCCACCTTCCACTTTTAAGACTTCAAAACCTAAATTGACCTTCGTGTTCTTTGAGCTTGGCAATAAATTTTCATAACTCTGCCTTTAGCAGGATTAATTTTATTAGTCCTTTCCCTTGCCATACTCCTACAAGCTAGAACAACAAATCACGCAGTTTTTCTTTAGAATCAGCCACCAAAAAGTATCACGATCAAACAGTAGAAAGCTGATCAACTCCTTTCTCAATTCTATTCATTTCTTTCTCAATTCTGTCCATAAAAACATTCAAATTATTTTTTGTCTACCCAGTCGTTGTCCACTGTTCACGAGAGATATATTTTTCTTTATCTAAATAAAAAAGCTATGACTCCCCCAATTGAAAATTATCTCCAAAAATTATTTGCAATATTTTTTTTTTTACCTCCTTTGCGTATTAGGGATTGGGCTGGTTTTGGTGGCTGAAATATTAAAAAGCTTACAAAAGAATTTAGATAATAGTTTCATCTATGTATAATTCAAGTTTCAAATCATTCCTACAAAGTATTTTTGACTTATATTCAAAAAAGTTGAAAACATTTTTTCCTCAATTGTCCATAAAATGCAAACGAATAATGAAAAATAGGAGCTCGCCAAAATGCCTCATTTTGTACTTTATTTAGTTCAAATCGTATGAAAATTAATAAAATGATGCCTAAATTTCACTTTCTGATGTTTCAACCATAATCTAATATATTATTAGATTGTGTTTCATCCACCAATACAGTAAAACAAAATTGACTAAATTTCCTTCACTGCCTCTAAAAATTCAATTTATCCTTCATCTATTCACGCAACAGGAATTAACAGTTTAAAAACACAGAAACAAACTTTCAATGACCTTATTTCCTTTTCTTGTGATCATCCTCGGATGAATTACATTTTTCTTTCAGTAAGAAAGCTATTAAAGGCGTTAGGTGTTTTTCTGAGGCTCTTTCCAGAACATCTTCAGTTTGAATGCTTTGTATTTATTACCCTTGTTGCTTCTTAAATATGAAGAGGTTCCACTCAAGCAGCTGATATTGAAAGGTTGGAGTATAAGTAATTCGTTATCATTACTCTTAATATCATTATTAGATATTATTCTTATTTATTATTCTTCTTATTCATGATTATATTATTATTATTATTTATTATTATTATATTATTGTTAATAACAATTAATAATATGATAATAACACTTAAAACTAAAATATTGAATAATAATAAGTAATAGTACTAACAAATAAATTAATAATATTAATAATAATAAACAATTAATTAAAACAATGAAATATATGAATAATCATAATAATAATACATTAATTATATATTATTATTATATTATTATATATTATTATTATATTATTATTGATTCATTTATTTTATATATTATCTTATTATTATCTATTATATATATCTCATTATTTATTTATTATTATTATTATTTTTATTATTCATAATTATTATTTTTTATTATATATTTATTATTATGATTATTTTAATTATTAATTATTATTATTATTTTGATGCATGATTGTAATTGTTCTGGAGCCTATATATAATATATATGATATATACTTTGAAGAGAAATTAGGATACATCTTTACAATCTAGTAAAAAAATAGTACAGAGTTTATGATTTTATACAATATTTACTATTAAATAATATATCTATTAAGTAATTACTATTATATATATTATATATATAGGTGAATTCGTTTTTAAAACCACAAATATTCTCAACGCCATATCTCAAAAACCGTTACAAACAGCTACCGCGGAAAAGGAATACATGCTGGAATGCTCGGCCAATTCTAGTGAAGGAAATAAATTAACACAATATAAAAATATAATAAAAGATATTGTCATACATATATATATACTAATATATTTATATATATATTATAATAATATATATATATATATATATAATATATATTATATATCAAAAAAAATATACAATACCTACAGCGAAAAGGAATACATTTTGAAATCCTGGTAAACAGCATTCAAGATTTGATTGTTAAAATAAATCAATAAATAAAAATATCATTAAGTATTGTGTAGTAATATGATTAGAGAGCCTAGTTAGAGACCTTTTATTGGTTACTCGTTAAAACAAATAGACTTTCTATTAAATTTTGCTTTTGTTTTAACGAAAAGACTGAAATAACCTCCAAGGTTTATGAATCTTATACCCGGCGCAATGGACTCGGCAGAGTTACTACGTGGGGCGGGTTTCTTCTTCAGCTTCCGCGGACTCTCTCATGAATGCACATCAATCAAATAACGTGCATCAAGAATCTTCGCAAACACTGCAAAAAGACACATCGACACAGGCGCCATCACTCGCGCTGTCAGAGAACACTAACATTCCCCCCTCTCGGCCGTCAGAAGAGGCGATCTCGCTTGTCGCCCTAAACGACCCCCCTTCAGCCTGGCCTGGCCGGCTACTATTCGTTCCTCATTTATATGATAAATGATTTTTTAAGTGACCAGGGACTTAAATGCAAGGTTTGAGAGGTTTTGCAGGGATGATAACTAAATTTTGGCCACCTCAGTTTAGAATAGTGAAGATGTGTCGCCTGCATAAAGATCAAAAGATCTTGATAAGACTTCTTTGGGTTCCTTCGCGCCGTGGCTCGCCCACGTATAACAGTGGGCAAATGAATTTTTAATAGTAAAAAGGGTATGGAATTAGGTGTTCCAAAACGGCTCTCTCTCCTCTATGGTTTTCACTCAATAAAAGTCCTGTGAATCTACTGATATCTATTCGGGGATTGGCGCTCTGAGTCTTGATCGGACCAAGAATAAAAAGTGATTCTCACAGGTCGGTAATAACCTTACAAATATAATATAGATATAATTACTATGGGCCTCTGTGATTTAAGCTTGCCCAGTAATTTGAAATAGGCTAAATCAGGTGTTGGGGAAGCTAGAAATAAAGCAAATAGATGCTGGGCATAATAAACTTGTGCGCTCTTAATGTTGATTTACAAGAGCAAGGACCAGTAACCTTAAAAGAAAGTGTAAAACAGTGGCGCCTTACTATAATAATGACTATGTTATAGGCTCTTTTATTAGTTATATTTATAGAGTATTCGGCGCACCAAGTTTGGGCCCCTATTTATTTAAGATATAGACTTTTAAGTTAAGTAACCCTTTTTAAAGGTTTGCACGTTACATTTTATTATGCTAACAAGGATGACCATTTCTGTATCGTAAAATTTGAGGTGTAATAGTCTACTCATGAGGGAAGGCGATTATGGCTGAAGGAGCTTAGGAACTGATAATTTAATGTTAGGAAGGGCTATATTACTCAGAGGTTGGACATGCTCATATCTATATATATATCTTTACTGATCTATTATCTTAATACAGAGAGACCTAATAAATTTTCATTGTAGATTAGGAGACTATGCCTGGACATTTGTGACCAGGGGGTCAATAAATAAGAGGAGTAAAATGATTTATAGTATAGTAATATTCAGTGCTTATTTTTTTATAGTAGATTTATAAAATGATATTAATGCATTTTATAGGAACTAGAGCTGTGTTTGGTTAGGATGTGAGAGGATGAGTATGGTCTTATAATAGTGTGTGTTGGTGTGTGTCAGTAGGTGACTCCAGCATTTTTTTGCAAACATTTAAGAAAGGTTAGATTCTCAATCTCTCTAAAATTGTGATGGTTTACTCGGGAATTTCCGAAGATATCAATTGGATAATATATTGTACTTATAGCCCACTCATTGTGTCTGCGGCGTTTTTATTTGGTAGCTATTGTAAGTTTGTGTGAGCAATATAATATATATTTAAGTATTTTATTAATTGTTATGATATGCATGTTTGATGATCATATACTTTAGTTCATTAATATGAGAATGTTTTGTATGTGTTTGCCGGTTATTCAATATTTATATTCTTCATTAGTTCTCTTGAACTCAAGCCTAAATTAGTGGAAATATTGTAGTTTACAAACAAATGACAAAGCCCTTAGGGTGTTTTTGTGGTTATTTGCAATGTTACCAGCGATGAGATGATTTTGTTGGTAGTGGGTTGACTGGACTCAGTCCCTCGATAGGTCCCAATGTTGTGGTTTTTTACTGATCTTTTATATTCTTAATGTCCTTAATGTTCTTACCAATATTAAGGAAAATGCTTATGAACAAATGTAAAACGAACAAGATGTCGGCCACGTCTAAAGATAATGTTAGTTCATTCCGATTCTGATGAATTAGTCTCAGTATTGAAATTTAGCCTCTGAAAATCTAATTTCTTCTCAATATCGATATAACTCATCACAATAGGCTTTTGATAACATATGTGTTGTTAAATATATTACCAGTATTATTTTTAATCGTCTGATATATTCTCAAAGAGGCCACGTTTTGTCCGTCCATCACACATTCGTGAATCAAAGTATATGTAAGCAAACTTCGATTATGCCCGAAAATATCGTGCTAAAAAACGTGCTAAACTTGGAAATTTATGCATTTCCTATATACAGCAAAAATTAGTTAATATAATCTCTATAATGTAAATGCCTCCAAACACAAGTACACTTTTAGTTAAATCTTTTCTTTATCATACTCTAGCCTAGGCGTTAAGCAATATCGGGTCCTAGTTTATCTGCTAATTTTAAAAAATTTTGCATAACTTTTTATTTATTTATTTTATACACGGGCATAGTATATAGCCTTTACATCGGTGCCACTTAAAGATTTTTATTTCAAAACTATTTTTGCTGATAAATCATACATTTTAGCACTTTACTGATATATTGTTGTTTTCAAAAGCCCATGTATACCGCATCTATGAATAGATGTCGATAGTTCATATAGCATAACTCTGCCTTATTATGGTTTTTTAGTAACTCATATCACTTAAAATTCTAAATATTAAGGGAAATATTTGTTAATTGCTTAGTGAGAACAGGTAGTAAAATGTAGAATAGAACAATTTAATAGTGATAGTGAAAATATTTTTGAAAAAAGAAATGAAAAGTAGAAAATTTACCTCTATCCACTACTTATTTATCATTCCACCACTTTAGATTTATATAAATAATTTTTGATTACATCAAATAACACGACTAAATAGTTACCGCTTTTGATATATAGATTAAGCTGATTTGCAGTTGTTAATTTTATTTAGCTGAAATTTCTGGTCAATTTTATATCTAAGGCGACATAAATAAAATATATTTAGAAATTTTCTAATCTAGGATATTACTGTATATAGCTATAGTTTCGATATATCCCTAAAAAGTAAGCCATCTCACTAGTACATAGATACCGCAAACCTACAAATACATTCAACATATTCTTCAAAAACGTTACAACACAGCTACCGGGAAAGAATACTGTGGGCTTGGCAAGAATTGCTAGAAATCCCTAATATATTGGAATAGTATAGGTGCTTATTAATAGGTCTGGTTAAAAAAATATAATAAACCTACTCACAATTACCACACTGTACAGTAACAGCGAGTTAGCCAGATAGATAAATATTCTCAGTAATTGCAATTATTATATGTAAAATTAAAGTTTTTAACGATATACAGAGATGAAAATTCAAAGCTTACGTGAGAGTAAAATATATATAAGAACAAATAATATATTGACAAGCAAGCGCTTCTAGAACGAAGGATTCTATTCTGTGTCGATATTTTTTAGGTGATTTGAGCGGAGGAGCAGGGGAACCAGTAGTATATTATAAGCCAATTTGATATCTTGGCTGATGAGTACAAGTTTGAGGTGATAATTTTATATCTGAAATTAGTAAAGTTGACATCTTACAAATATTAAGCAAGATATCACTATTACTTTTGAATAACTGAATTTGAATTATTGATTGATCAAACTTATGATCATTTAGTATTTTCATATTGTTTATTGAGACCATCTTTGTAATTTGGAAGAAGAATCTACTAGCTTTGCTATCGTAAGCTATCAGTTTCTTTCCACTGGAGACATGAAGTGTACGGTAATAGATTAACTATATCCATAATGTAGGCTAGAGAAGACATAATGAGTAATTAATGACAATAATAGTATTATTATGTTCTATTGGCGTCAACACTTGTTTTGTACCCAACCAGCGCTACCTATTCGTGTTTAATCGTGCGGGATTCCGAGAGTGAGTCTCTCCCAGAAGCTGCGGGAACACCAAGAGAGCGCAGGAGAGGAGGTCGATGTTTCCTATATTTACTAGCGCGTGTGTAGTGGTGGACAGAAAACGTAGGTATCGGTCCAACAGAAACCCTTGCCTCTCGAATTATATCTCGTACACTCACTCCACATGAACTAGATAGAGATTTGTACTAGTCGGCGCCGTTTAAGATAGAGCGCTACCCACAGCGTGCATACCAATGAATCGCCTGAAAGTCTACAAAAATAACTCTTATCTCTTGACCTAGACCACGTCCGATTGAGATGTTCACTCGGCGGAGCCCGTGAAGTCTGTGATATGTCTGCCGAGCTCCTGGCGACGAGGTCGTGTTGTCTTCCAGTAGGGGTTGGAAACTTCAATGAATATGATATAGGCTCCCAAACTTGATCCCTGAGAAAAAGAAAAAAGGAATTCTTTGTGTAGGGCTAATAAACATATATACAACAAAATACATATATCTGAAGTGAGCACACAATCTTCTCTCTTTACACGCAACCACACTAAACAAGTTAGGCTTTAGAGAGTTGTACATAGGCTGAATTGTATACATAACATCATATAGTATGATTAATATTTTGAATATATACTATCAAATTAATTTTTTTTATACAGTATTTGTATATATTGTATTTTTACGATTTTCCTTAATATGCGATAAATGCTTTATCCAGGTACCTCCTCTCAAAGTATTTTGTAATTACCTTATTCGCGTGTAGCGGTCATTGTCGATGCCCTTAAACGCTCAATCGCGGCACTGCCGGTTCGCCCGTACGTCGACTCCACGACTGGTGATCTTTTAATTCTACCACTTATCTCTTCACCTCGCGCGACTATAAAATATCTTGAGTCTTGTACCCATGTCTATTGAGTCTCTAAATTGATACGCATATGTTTATTCTGTTTCAGAGCAACAGTATATTTTGAAAGTTACAAAGAATGGTTTTGAGATATATGTTTGTTAGGACCTAGTTATATAATTTCCACCTTGTCTCTAGAAAATTCCTTTCATCGGCCATTATCTAGTAAGTACTAATTAGGACGGTCATTGCCATATTAATTAATTTATGTGATGATAATACGTTTGAGAATGAAAAGTTAAAAAGGTAATTCAAGGTTAGACATTATCTAAGGAAAGGACATACAAACAATGAATATAGCTTACTCGTATATTATAAGGCTAGGTTGAAGGAAATTAAATAGATATAACATTATTATGAATAACTTCATCATTATTAATCATTAATTCTTATAAATTGGTGTAAGCAACGAGAATGCGAACGAGTGTAAAAAGTACCACGCCGAAGTAATGCTCAAAAAGGAGCGTTACAAAAATGTAAACCGGTGATGATGAGAAGCATTAGTGCATTTTTGGATATTTAAGAGGTATAACTAGTTAGAAATTTTTTGGAGCCATACTGAACAGGATCTGACAAACATTCTTTACAGCCTGCCTGGCGCGTTAGGGTAATCCAGTGCCATTGAGCTCTGATAAGAAAGATAGTGGTTTGAACACCCAAGTGTTGAACATCTTGAATGTAAGATCTCTTAATGTTGAGCAAAGTACTAGTAGATGATGGATCGCTGTGCCAAGGAAAGAATTGGGTGAGATTGTACGTGACAGCGAATCATCATTATATAAAAGTGTCTTTGGCAATTCTTCCCTTTGGATCGGATGAGAGGCCTTTATCATTCTGATTTGAATAAATTAAGTGTGAGATTGACCAGCAGTTGAATTTCATCTGTTTTTAGGATTTGCAGAAATTATGTCTGCTCAGGATGGCTCATGACTGCTGGCATTATCTTCAACCTGGTCTTGTCCATTCATAAAACGACTTGTTTCTTCACTTTACTTAAGTTAAGCAACTTGAATATTTTTGAAGTTACTTTATAAAAAGCCTATGCACACTTGAGTAATCTTCAAAAAATGGTAACAAAGACTGAGAAACAACCACAGATGTGTGTGACTTTGTATAGTCTTTTCCTTATTGGCTCAGAACAAAACATTTAAGGATTTACTGCAATAGGGCCATTTGAGATGCATCTAGAAAGAATTCAAGAAGGACCCTTTAGCCATAATGGCAATTTTGAAAGAGAAAAAGTAGAGGTTTTGTAACACCTCTGGCAATCAGATCTGCTGGGTTTTTAGCAGTATTGATGTAAGCATAAGAAATGGATACTTTGTTACTCTTAGCCTCAACTTGATGTTATTTTTATACAAACTTTTTTGAGGCCTCTTCTATTACAAAAATTATTTTTATTTTTTGCTCATTCCAAGAATTAGGAGCCATGAGAAGGACAATTTGATTCATCTTACAACACACTTTAGGTTTTTGAACTGTACATTTTTGAAATTTCTGATAATATTGATTTGAAACTTGAAAAATAAGAACACAGATAACAACTCTTAAAGAGGGCAAAGCCCTAGATTTGAGATGGGGCCACCTTGGCCTTTGAGAATATTAAATTAGAGCCTTGAACCTATACTATAAACTGCAAAAACCATAACAAAAGGATGAAGCAGATCGAGTACTGCAATAAAGAGTTTGAGGGAGAAGGTGAGAAAAGCACACCTTTCAATTTTAAATTTATTATGTAATTTATTTAAATGCTAACATAGTTGAAGACCAGAAGCTAAAACATAGCAGATGGACCTTTTTTCATCCCAATCGAACGCTAATTGCCTTAATTTCCATTAATAACCGACCTCTGTAAAGTTACGGGTAAAAAGATATTTAAAGGATAAAAAACCTTGGACACAGCAGATAACAACAATCTTTTGGTATTTGAATCAGCCATTTACTTGAAAATTTTGCTAGTTTTTAACCCATTTTCCCATATCTGGAAAAGATTGAAAATTTTAATTGATCTGAAGAGGATTAAAAAGATATGCAAGAACCTTTATTTCTTCTGATCACTGATGTTGAACTATTCTACCTTCTTCTTCCATAACAGTTCTATAAATTGATCATTATTAGGAATTTGCCAATTTCTAAGATGGAAACCACCATCTTCCATTCTTTTGTTTCATTTATGATATAAAGTTCCTTTTAATGTTGTGTATCATTGCCACTAATAATTAATATTATCAACAAAAAAATTATTTTAATAGAAAAATTGAGTACTTGCATCATCCTCATATGACTGAGCATTGTGGCATTTAATGATATTAATCCATTTTGACCAATAGAGGTATGTGAAAAACCAAAAAAACAATGTTGAGTATCGATAAGCCTTTAATTGACCATTACTTGTTCCAAAGAAAAGCAAAAGCGAGATTGCAGGTCTTCAATAGATTTGTTAACTTTTATATCTGAAGGGAAGGCTTGATTTATATCCGACAACATGACAAACTGATTTGATGCTGAACCGGAGCAATACAATGAGAAACCTAACTAAGAGGAGACATAAGATCCTTGCGGTCCAGTATTTAGGCTGCCTTCATTTAAGAGTGGTTAAAGAATTAGTTTAAGAGAACAGTTAAACACAGGCCCCTGAACTTTGTGGATACTTGTTCATCAGTTTTGATAAAAGGTCTGTGAGAAACCCAAATATAATTTTTATACTCAGGGGGAGATACTTGGAACTCTTCAATAATACCATTTCAGCTAATTGTTGCTGAAAGACATCATCATAGGCTTTAAATAAATCTTTACCTTCTAAATTTTTATGAACTCTATTAAGCACTGCAAGAGCAACAATACTATAGTTTGAGTGCAACAAAGGAAGTTTATCTTCCAATACATGGAAGATCTATATGATATTGTTTTCCCGTTCTTTAACTGCTCATACTCCCAAAGAAATTTCGTACAAAATTTTCATCTTGCAGATTATAATTAGTTAATGATTGACCAATACCTTGCAGAGAGAGATGAAGTAGCGGTAGGAACATCTAATTTTTAGAAAACAATTTGTTTCTATATGCCTTGCCATCAACCTCAGAAATTAGAGCATAGTAGTGGTGGCTGTAAAAGGATTAAAATAAGAAAGTACCAGTGGTTTGATAAAGACTGCAATTAAACCAAAGAGTT
>JABUQX010041049.1:30000-32500 GCA_015478945.1 Trachelipus rathkii | reverse complement strand
AAATTTACTGGCACCAGAAACAACATTTTATTGGTTCAGAAATAGGGATCAAGAATTTTCTCCACTTGAAAATTCATATTTGGATATTGCTCTGAGATTAAGAGTTTGATTGAAGCTTTAGTTGGGTATAAACTATTTATAGACTTATCAAGAAGTCTCAAAGCTGCACTTTTACATAATGGTAATTTTCTTTGTTCTGTTCCAGTTGACTATTCTTTCCAACTTTCTGAAAATTATGACAATATGAAAACTCTTCTTGGTGCCCTCAAATGCAAAAATCATCATTGGAGAGTCTACTGTGATCTCAAGGTACGTTAGAGTAAATTTTAATTTTCTTGACACAAAATTTTTAAATTAAATTGTTACAAATTAATAAAATGCAATGATAAAAAAATTCAAGAAAGACAAATTTACTTAGCTTCCTTAATTTTCACGTTATCTTTCTGGTATTTTAATGAAAAGAGGTTACACCAAGCATCCCTGCTTTCTTTGTTTGTGGGACAGTCGGGCATACAGCAAATATTTTGAAAAATATAAATGGCCAGCTAGTAAATCTTTACACCTGGATTTCAAAATTTCACTGCTAACCCACTGATTGATCAAAAAAAAATCTACTCCCATCACTATATTTAAAACTAGGTTTGATGAAAAATTTGGTTAAGGCAATGATCAACCAGAAACAAGCTTTTGTTTATATATATATATATATATATATATATATATATATTTATTATTTATTTATAAAGATATATATATATATATATATATATATATATATATATATATATATATATATATATATATATATATATATATATATATATATATATATATAGAACCCTAGACCATTTACATCATCCTCCCTATTCAGCTATAAATGCTCATTCTCTTCAGGAAGGCCACCATATACAGGATACCAATTTTGGAATATTGTCCCAAACTGAGGAACCCGATCTTCAGTTGTTAGAATCCTTATATATTTGGCATCTCAAACCGACCTTAAATGAAAATCAAAATTTTAACAGTCTTTTAATACTGAAGTGAGATTTTGTTTAAATCTAGAACTCTTTACTATATAATTAATTTATCTATATGATTTATTTATTTTAACTTTATATTATTTTAATTATTATTAATTTTCTATAATATTTTTGTTTAAAATTTTATCATTATATTGTAAGCCTTGAAAATGGGAAGAAGTATTCTTACCCGAAACTAGTCGGCTAATAAATTATTTAAAATGTTTAAATTCGTTTTGGTAATACTCTCTATTATATATATATATATATATATATATATATATATATATATATATATATATATATATATATATATATATATATATATATATATATATATATATAAATGTTTCCACGCATAAGTGAAGAAAAATTAAATGCAGGTATTTTTGATGGTCCTCAGATTAGAAGCTTAATGAAAGACCTTGAGTTTGAAAAGACCATGGACGAGATATAAAAGGATGCTTGGATTTATTTTAAAATAATTCCTAGTAACTTTTGAGAAAAGCAACGAAGTCCCGAGTATAAATCCATCGTAAGTAATCTGTCGAAAATCTTTAAGGACCTTGGAGCCCGTTTGTCCATAAAACTGTACTTTCTGGGCTCTCACTTGGATTATTTTCCAAAAAATTGTAAGGATTATAGCGAGAAATAAGGGGAAAAGGTTTCACAGGGATATCCGAACAATGGAAGGAAGGTATCAAGATCTCTGGGATATGAACATGATGGCAGACAGCTGCTGGTGTTTGAAAGAGGATGAATCTGGAACGATTCAAAAGAGCAAAGCAATTAGGTCTCTTTATTCCCAATTAGCGGTCCAATGTTTGGCATGACTTAATAAATTATAAATAAAAAGCTAAAATACTGGTAGATATACCGTCTCATATGATAGGTAATCAGCAATCATGGTTTAAGTGACACACATTTTTGAGAGAAACAATGATATTCCTTAAATTTTTCCAGTATTTTCAAAAATTCCATTTTTTTATTTCTTTATAGTAAAAGTCTTCACTGCAATTTTTTATCTTTGTGTTTTATTCAATTCCATCTCGTTTTGAAGAGTCTTTAGCAGTTAAAACACCTTGCATCAAACTGTCTATTCATGATATGCTCAAAAAGAGACTATGGAAAAGAATAGATTATGAGAAATACAAATTTCTTACATAATATCAAGAAAAGTTTTCCTGATAGAGGAAAACTAATATCATTTACGTGATTAGTTGAGTCGATTCCTTTAGAACTCGTTGAAAAACATCAAGCTTTTCAAAAATATTTTTGAAACGCAAAGGATTGTAATTGTATATATATATATATATATATATATATATATATATATATATATATATATATATATATATATATATATATATATATATATATATATATATATATATATATATATATATATATATATATATATATATCATGTAAGTGTAATTGTATATATATTTTATCATTGTGCTTTCTTTTATTTCAGTCAC
>JABUQX010041049.1:20000-25000 GCA_015478945.1 Trachelipus rathkii | reverse complement strand
CGTGTTCTACAATTCCTATTATTACCTTCTGAGGTAAGCTCCCATTGACTATGTTAGGTATATTAATGCTCGATAACCCTTGGGTAAAGTTAAAAATTTTAGTTTCAATTCTCTTAATTGGATATTTTGCTGTATCGGTCAAAAGAGATTTCTCTATTTCCATATGTTTAATGGGCGATAATTTCACTTTACGTACATAAAGATAGGCGTCCAGTAATTTAAAGATAGGCTTTGGTGCCGTAGTTGTTGCTAAAAGAGCGCTTTTAACATTAAGAGCAAATTCAGGTGTAGATCTAGTTAACCTGATACGTGTATCCACAGATGGTAGAATAAGTCTTTCCTGAGAGAATATATCACCATTTACCCGTCCATAATATTCATAGGTGTTATTTTTAGATTTACCAGCATGGGTTCTGTGGTTCTCCACATCTTTTAAATTGTAATATCCACATGATTGTAGATGAGACTCCTTCGCATCTTGAGAATAATTTAATAAAGTTTCAATATAACTTCGATAAGGGTAACTTGCCGCTGATGCTCCTAGAGATGTTTCATTTAAAAATACCTCAAGTTGATTAAAACACGTATACAGGAAATTTGTTTCGGTGGATACTATGTGATCGGTTCCTGTGAGATCTGAACCATCTTCGTTTACTAACTTAGTCTTTAGATATAAAAATACATTCGAAGGGTCAAGATATTGATCAGAAGTGCCAGGAATATTGAAATCGAGAGGTACATCTGTATTTGTAATTGAGTGAACGGGATTAATACTAATAAAGTTGGATTCACTCACACTAATCTGTGTAGGGTTCACAGAGAAGAGATCCAATTCGCTCTTACAACAGTCTGGACTGGAGGGATGGAGGAAATGCATCTTGCTGGTACATGCACCGAACGTATAATGAGGAGAGATTTGTTTAAACATTCTTTATATACAAGTTAGTTACAGGTTGTCATTGTTTATGTGAAATAGTTGCCATTCAGCATCATTATTAAAGGGTAAACACATCAATA
This sequence comes from Trachelipus rathkii, assembly GCA_015478945.1. Taxonomy (NCBI): domain Eukaryota; kingdom Metazoa; phylum Arthropoda; class Malacostraca; order Isopoda; family Trachelipodidae; genus Trachelipus; species Trachelipus rathkii. Next base: position 23,983 of record JABUQX010041049.1, on the reverse strand, counting down.
CACTTTTTCTTTAGTGGACCTTTCCTATTCCTCTTTATAGGTTTTTTACGACGACCTACACCTTGACCCGTCATCTTACGTCGTATTTTTCGCTTAACATCATCTAACATTTCATCAGAAGCATCGGCTAGTCGTCGTTTTACAGCTGTTCGAGGATCGACACCACCCATAATATCCTGGAAAGTGTCTATCCCTGTCCTAGCTGCTTTTTTAGCAAGATATTTACCTCCTGATTTAAACAAAGGGATGGCCCGTCTGAACAACGAAGCAAAAAATCCACCTAAACCATATCCCCTCTGCATTCTTGAACCCCTGAAGACTCGTTCTCTTTCCATTATTATTATTTATCGGAGCTTCCTTCTTATATGTACTTTACACACTGCTGTTCCAGTCGTGAATGGGTATGGCTTACCTTCTACATCTCTTATATAAATACGAATCGAACTCAGTTGGGTCTTACTCAAGGGTAAGTAGTGAACATTAGGAAAACTTATAACTCTTTTACCTTTAGGAAAATGAACTACTCTTAACAAAGAGGCTTTAGTATTCCCTACGTACTGATGATCTATAATATCTGTATAAACATAGGCCATACCAGGATCTTGAAACATCTTAGAAGGCATGCATACAAAATGTAATGAAGTCACGGTGTCATTTTTTGTGACATACTCTTCCATCGTTGGTATATAGTGCATTAGAGCCTTTAGAGGTGGTTTATTATTTCGCGATATTTTGTATATATGTGAGTAACAACAACTACGAAACCAAACTGAAGGGCGGAAAATAAATAAACTTATATCTTTCAGGTTCACATCCTCATGAGATTTTAATGTGATTAACACGTTATCTTCGTTAACGGGTTTATTAACAAGAAACACTAAATCTTTACATAATTCACTTGCTTCAAATTTTTTGTTTAAGTCTATGAACACCTCGGTCATCGATTTATAGAGACCATTGTTTATTGCATAATTTTCGTAGAAATATTCATTCTTGCCTCGTTTGAGGGTTGCCGTACTAGCGTTACTTTTTAATACATTTTTAACATTATCAACATTTCTAAATATCGTAAACGCCAAATTTGTAACAGGTATATTCTCTATACCAACATCGAGAATTATTTCACTTAATCCTGCTTCATACAGTTCTCTATCGAAAGTTATAGGATTCAATAATTGAGTTGTATAGTCTGATATTTTATTTTCCGGATGTAGATCCATAGAAGCCGATGAGGGCAGCGTTAAATAGAAATGATCTTCACTCTCCATGTTCACAAAGTAAACTGATCAATGTTTCTTAATTTCACTGGCATTTATATAGCTGTTAAACTTCATGGGGTAACCTATCCATTTAACAAGATACTGTTTATTTTTACCTTTCCCTTTAGATCCTACTATTTTTTCTATTTTATACTCATGACTCTTAGGATCAAATTGTATTTTCTGTATTTCTTGTTTATAGAATCCCCCTTTTATTTTTTCTCCGTCTAAATCCTCAAGATAGTATAATTTTAACCTGTCTCTAGGGAATTCTCTGATAGCATCTACTTTAAAAACCTCTCTCGACCATCCAGCTTCATACCCTTTTCTGAAATTTTCATCAGTCCTAGATACTCTTACATAATCTCCTACTTTAATGCCTGTGTTATCTTTTATTTTTCCCTTTGGGTTGATAGGTACAAACGGTTTTGTCTTTACCATCTCTATAGGGGTATTCTTAAGTGTTCTATGATGAGACCGGTTATAAGAGTAAGCCAAGTCCTGTAGTATATCTATATATTTAAATGTATTCATCTTCGTGAAATATCTATGCATTCTTTCTTTTATAGTTCTTTGTACTCTTTCAACTATTGCGGCTTTATTAACTGAAAATGTGTTGTAATACCCTATATCATACTCAGTAACTATTTCTTGAAACTCTTTACCTAAAAATTCTGTACCCTTATCTGTCCATATCATTTTGGGATATCTGTTATCCTTATTTATAATTTCTCTGACTGCTGTAGCAACTGTCTTTGATTTTTTATCTTTTAAAACCTTTAACCATAAGTATCTGGAATATACATCTATCACAAAAAGAATATATCGATACCCCTCATTGTAAGATTTATATTTTATCATATCGGTCAAATCTAATTGCCATACGCTATCTAAATGGGGAGCTATAGTTTTCCGGGTAGGAAATTTTTTTCGTATAGGTTTATGAAGGGTAAAAGCATCCTCACCTTCTAAATATTTTTTCAATTCTTTTTTACTAATTTGAGGAAACTTTGAAGCAAACCTTGAAAAACCCCCGTAACTGTATGGTTGTTTCACATCAAAGTAATATTTATCGACCGCTTCCTTGGCTTCCATGATTCATAATGACATTAACAATAAAAATCATATTCATTTATACTGAAAGGTTATATAAAAAAAAAAATCAGATGTATATATGAAGTATTTTATTTTTTAATTACAAAATAATATTAACTATTTTAAATTACAAGTCTAAAAACATAGCAAGTGTATACAGAAAGATAACATAGAAAAAAATATATATATATATATATATATATATATATATATATATATATATATATATATATATATATATATATATATATATATATATATATATATATATATATATATATATATACATAATTTTAAATTACAAATAATACAAGCATATAAAAAATCATAATAAATAATCAGATGCTAATCCATTTTGATACTTTGTATGGATTTTTTCTTATTCGGCCCGCTCTTGAACGTAATGTACTTCTATTTATCAACTTTGATCTATCCGATGCAAAAGAAGTACCTGCAGGACTTGCATCAGGTCTAGGCGTCAATGGAATATTATCCAGATCCGCTAATCTCTGTTTATTCATGATTAAACTTCTTGGAAAATTAATAGTCTGAAGTTCTTGTTTGATCCTGTTCCAACCTGTCACTGGAGCCTTCTTCCATTCACGGGAGAGATCAGATATCAAGTCAACAATATTCGAGCCAAGTATTGTTTCTCCATCAATAATGATTTGACCGAGATCATCCCATGTAATCTGATCTTTTAAAATATTATATAGAGCTATACCCGTTTTCTTACTCCTCACTGGTAAGCTTTCCTTGAGTATATGTCTAAAATTAGCTTCTCTTTTCACCATAGACTTAGTATCTGTTGTTAGAGCTGCATCTTCCTTAGGTGATTTTAATAAAACTTTTAAATCTACTAATTTTTGTATAGCATTTTGATATAGGATTCTTTTTTCATGAATGTTAACATTGGAGTTTAATATTTGTTGCAGTTCCTTCTCATAATTATTTATCTGTTCAACTTGAGGATCGTATAAACTCAAAGGCTGTTGTTGAATCAATGGGTGATAAGGATTATATCCGATCTGATGCTGCTGAATGTCTGATTGAGGCTGTTCGAACTGTTGTTGTTGTTGTTGTAGGCGTTGTTGCTGTTGCTGTTGTTGTGGCTGTTGTTGTTGTTGCTGCTGTTGTTGCTGTTGTTGTTGTTGCTGTTGTTGTTGTTGTTGTAGAGGTATGGTTTCTGTGTTATATTTCAGCTTCTCATAATCGCTGTAGGGTAAAACAGCAACCTTCTTCATCATTGAGCAAGCCACTTGGTTATCAAAGGGGCTATAACGGAAAAGAGTAAAGGTAGGAACACACCACCACCCTTCTGTAATAGCTTCTTTTTATTTTTAAGCTTTTTAATGATGTTTCTGTGACGGCGTAACTTCACCTTCTGAGTTCTTTTTAAAGGAACATTTCCTTTTATAAGATTTAGGCATACTTCAGCTATACATTGTATAAATTTTTCATCTTCACAGACCAGTTTACGTTTTTCAGAAAGTTTCAGGGTTTTAAATTTTCTCATAAGAGGTAAATAATCTGCTACTAGAGTACTCATTATTCAGGTATGTATACCGTCTCAACCTCTGTAGGTTAGGTATTTGTACGCAGTAACACTCTATGCGTGTTCTTAGGATG
>JABUQX010041049.1:0-2500 GCA_015478945.1 Trachelipus rathkii | reverse complement strand
CCCTTTTCGGGATTGGCTGGACTTATGCGAGTTTCCAGCACGCACTGAAGAAATGTATTAATATTAAGGCATAGAGAGTAGAGTTGAATGAGGACAAGCGCCAGCCCAGAAGCACACTACCTCAAAACACGGGGAAGAATGCAATCCGTGCCACTAGCCTTCCTTACGTTTATAGATCTCAGAATCTCATGCACCCGATCATGCGTAATCACAGGAAGAGACATGGGAAACCTGAGAGGAGAAGGAGTAGGATGAGGATGCCCGGAGATCGTCCAGCGTAGAATAAGATGAAAAAAGAGGCAGGAAAAGAATTAGCCTTATCAGTAGGAGAGTTAGCAACAGTTCCGTTAGAGGAAATAAGATAGGGAAAGGCAGATTTACAGAAGGTATTAGAGATGTTTTATACAAGAGGCCAGAAATATTCAGCAGAAAGAAGGTTAGCCAGAAGGTTAGCCCATCCTTTTAGGTGAAAGTGCGCCTAGCCTGTCGAATAATATCACTGCAACGATTAAAAGTAAGAATGAAAATTAGTAAGAGTGATTGGAGAGCGAGAGTTTTTCCTTGTTCGATAGGCAATGTCTCTCTCTTGAATGAGCGAGAATAGGTTCCACTTGGAACTCATTGGATTTTGGGGAGCAAAAAGATTTAGTCTTGCAATGATGGGACAGCGACAAGCTCATCTTCCATCGGCTTGATTACGGCCCCTACCTTTTCAGTTAAGTGACCGAAGCGTTCCTCCGAGTAAAAGCAGTATTCATTCCAAAAATAGTTAGCAAAAAAACTATGCAATGCCCCAATTAGCCCGATTAAAGCGCCAGGAAGTACAATTGGGCAATAGTTATATATTATAATATATATATATATATATATACTATATTATATATATATATATATATATATATATATATAAATATATATATTATATAGTACTCATATATCTATATAATATATATATACCGGAGATATATAAACTGTCTACCTAATTACGAATTTCAAACACAAATTTTTTATTAAATTGTTTATTTATTTATTTATTTTTTAGTTATTTATTTCTATTTCATTATATATTTATTTATTATTTTCCTTTTTCTTTTTATAAAAATCTGTAATTTCTATTTATTAGAGAGTACAAACAAAAGGTAACAAGCTGAAATCTTGGACCCAAAAAAAAAAGGTCAATAAAGGGAAAATTGTATTTTCAAATCCCCTTATATATATATAATATAATAATATATATATATTATATATAACTATATATATATATGATATATATATATATATATCATACTAATATATATATATATATATATATATATATATATATATATATATATACCCGTATATATGATAAACTGTCTAACCTAATTGTGAATTTTCAAAACACAATTTTTGATTTAAATTGAGTTAACTATTTATTTATTTTTTATTTATTTATTTTTTATTCATTATATATTATTTATATTTCCTTTTCTTTTTATAAAAATCTGTAATTTCTATTTATAGATAAACATAGGAGCGTAACAAGCTGAAATCTTGGACCCAAAAAAAGAAAGGTCCAATAAAGGAAATGTCTTTCAAATCCCATTATATATATATAATATATTAATAATAGTATATATATAGATATATATATATATATATATATATATATATATATATATTATATCATACACACACAAATCTATCGTCTACTGCCATATATTTAGATTTTAACCCCTTTTTATTATATATATTCATATATATACATATATAGTACTATATACTTATCTATAAGTATCTATATATATATATAATATATTACTACGTTCATATATATTACACTATATAAATAAACTACTTCACTAAATATAATATATAACTACTCACCTCCTTATATATATATATATATATATAAATATTTATATATATCTATATATTACTAGCCTACTATATATATATATACTTATATATATATATATGATATAGTATATATATATTATATATAATTATATATATATATATATATAATATAAGTTAATTAATATATATATTATATATAACTATATTATATATATATAATATAAATATATTTTAATAGTATAAATATATATAAATATATATAATATATATATATATATATATATATAAGATATATATATATATATTATATATATATATCATATATAGTTAATATATATATATATATATATATATATATAATATTATATATATTATATATATAATAATATATATACTATTAGTGATATACTACTCTAGGCACTTCTACATATATCTATATTACACCTACCCCACTCTAGTATAGTCAAAACACATCCTCCATATAATAATTATATACATCGGACTCTGTCAATGAAATAATATATTATAATATATATACCCTATATAATATAATATATATTTATTTATATATATATATTATAACTATATACCCACCTCCAATCAAATACTATACTAATGACGTAGGCGTATATACCTACAATATAAAATCTCTGTCGCCCTC
>JABUQX010041048.1:35000-37500 GCA_015478945.1 Trachelipus rathkii | reverse complement strand
TATAATATATAGTTATATATATAATATATATATATATTGGGGTAGCTGGGTTGTGGTCCCGCACTTGCCCCCCCCCTAAATCCTGGCGAAATAAAAAACTGAACCTTAGATTGTTGCCAGACGGACGGTTTTATAAGTGTATTTAGTTAGAAAAACTGTAAAAAACAGATGCAAAAATCGATAGATACTGAAAGGTACATTACTATTAAACATATTATAACTAATACATACATTTTTTTATGTTGTAATGTCTTTTCGTTATTCATATAGTTGAAGTCAACGTAGCTGTGTGCTTTTTATTACAGCTAGCTCAATTCAGGACAGTATTCTCCGTGGAATTTCAGTATGTCGATAGATTTTGGTCGGTGCCTATAAGCTGATGAATATATATATATTATATATATATTATATACATCATATATAGCTATATATCATATATAATATATATATGTATATATATATATTATATATATAATATATAAATATAATCTATATATATTATATAATATATAATAAAATAATATATATAATATAAATATATTATATATATCTATTATATATATATATATAATATTATAATATATTATAAATATAATAATATATATATTATAGATATATTATATACGGACAGGGGAGGGGGGGGGTAGTTAATATAATATATTATATATAGATCATATTATATACTGGAGGGATATATTACTACTATACTAATAATTATATATATATGTATATACTACAATAAATATATTATTCATGATTATATATCATATATATTTTAGAAGATGAGGTAATGTCGCTAGAGCTTGAGAAGTGAGAATTGGTAAATCTGAAAAGGTATAGGTGAGATAAACTGGATGAAACTTGAATCAAGAAGAGAGCTAGATGGTGATTGAGTGGGATTTAAAGCGTTGTAATGTAAACAAAGCGTCTGAATGGTGGGTTATAGTTCCGAGGATTGGATGAGCAGCATCAATAAGTACCATTTAAATAAGGGCTAAGGGGAGTAAGGTGTAACGATAACTAAAGAAATTATAGGAAATTACTTTTATTGAGTAGTAAGTTAGGAGATTACTCATACAGATATCTTTAGGTTCGAAAGAGTACGTCGAGTGATGAGGGACTGATTTGCGTGGAGAACAGTAGTTTAGAAGTAGGTTAAAAAAGGGGGGGGGGAAGGGATTAGTGTGGATCAAGTTTTTATATTGAACAACACAATGAATTGAGAAATTGTCTAAGGAGAAGAAGAGTGTATTGTACTTTATGTTCTATGGACTTTGCAACGGAAGTTATTGAGGGATTAATAGGCAAGCCTATGCGCAGTTATGTTAGGATATTTTTTTTGGTAAAGTTCCGAATGGATATAAAGTATGTATGCTATAGGGGTGGTAAGCGTGTGAAAGTAGAATACAATGGAAATTGACAAGTGAGCTTGGTAATATGGTGAGGTCGAGAGTGAGGCATGGATTATGATTATGCATCCTTGGTTCGCTTTAACTTTATATATGGAAGGGGTTATGAAAGAATTAGGTGTGAGAGTAGCAGGCAGGGGAAGGTGTTAAATGATGGAGAATGGAAGAGAGATGGAAGATGCCCTACCTATTATATGACGGATGATTTGATTTTGGTGTGGGCGAATCTGAAGCAGAGTTTTTAGGAGTATTGGTCAGAGGGATCTGCAGGGTTGTGTAAAAGGAGGGGTCTTGAAAGCTAAAACGGTAGATAAGTGAAAGATTATGGTTGCGAGTGAGGACAGTCCTCGGTGTGAAATTATGCTAGATGGTGAGTTAATGGAGAAGTGTTTGAGTTTAATATATTAGAATATATGTTGCGATGAGAGAAGAGCGCTGCTAGTAGAAAAGTTGTGAATAGATAGGAAGGTGGCTGGTGCAATTAACTCCTTGGTGATTAAGTCTTGAGTGGGCAAGGGTCTTCCATGAGGGTACATTGTTGCCTCTGTTAATGTATTCAGATGGACAATCTTAGGAACGTGATAGGTGTGAGAAGAATTAATAAAATGTGGAATGGACGCATTAGGGAGTTGTGTGGTGTGAAGAAAAGAGCAAATGAGATAACTAAATCAAAACATTGAGAGGTTATGGGCGTAGTGAAACAAGGATGGCAATGAATAGTACGGTCGGTTAAGCGCGATATTGAGGGAATCCGAGTGTGTCTGAAACAATCGACCAGGCCTGTGGGACCAAGAAAAGTGGATTGAGTCAGTAAAGAAATTCCTGAAGGGGAGGAATGTGTGCTTGTCAGAGGCGATAAGAAAGGTGCATAAAATTAGTGAAATGATGGGTTTTGTAAGGGGTTATAGTTGTGGCCCACCTGGGCCAAGGGAAGAACTTTACATTGATGAGATGCCATAATGAGGGTCCATCACAGTCATGTGGAGTGCCTAGAGGTGGATTTTTCTGACTGCGACGAGTTTCACTTAAGGGTATCAAGGGGGCGGTAGTCTGGGACCACATCACGGGGTGGCTTCAGGGGGGGGGGGGCA
>JABUQX010041048.1:0-27500 GCA_015478945.1 Trachelipus rathkii | reverse complement strand
AACAGGCATTGTGGAATTCCAAAACAGGAAAAATAAACTACAACTGCTGCGAGAAAATAAGAAGAGTTGGAACAAAGCTTAGACACCAAGTGATACTCGCTGAAAACTTCCCTATACAAACATTCCATGAAAGACTGCTTAAGAACCTTGATGGTCCCATGACACAAATCAACAACATTTTGGTAATGAAGCAAAAGCTTTGTCTTCCCAGAAATTTAATAAAAAGTATAAAGAGGCTAATTGCTGATGTACATCGATATAAATGACGCGTATGCTGTTAGCGTCTTGATAAGTTGAGGAATGTGAAGAATGCCGTCCCTGGCGCCTATGCCATTTTTTTCCTTCCTCAAGGACAATCGGAAATGCAGACGAAGGTGGAAAAATTTAAACTGTCAAAAACTTAGCCAACACTTCCTAAAGCAAACCAAAGCCAAACAACAGGAAGAAAGGGTTGAACTCGTGATTCAGCGTATCTTTGCATGATTGTTGATTTCTTATGGCAAAACAGCCCAGAATGATAAAAATTTTGTTAAATATTACTATGTTATGTAAAATATCCAGATATGTTTTGAAAAAATTGCGATCAGGTAAGTCTCGCTCAACGATTACTTCTTTACTTGTTGCTAAGTATGAACTGTTGTTAATGGTTAGCCTTATCGTGCTTAAAGCTGTTAAGTTTGTCGTTGTAAGCATTATATTCGGTATGTTCAGTTGACTCGCTAATTTTGCTTTAATTGATGTGGAAACTTTATTACGTTAGCAATTATTCATTGATCAGTATGATAAATAGACAAGGTTATGATAAAATTTTTTGTTAAATATTACTATGTTAATGTAAAAATATCCATGATATGTTAGAAAAAAGTGTGAGTAGGGTAAGGTCTGCGCATAATTTAGTTTACTTTACTGTGTAAGTATGAAACCTTTTGTTAATGTTAGCCGTTTATTCGCGCTTACACGCGTGTTAGGTTTGGTCGTTGAAATAATCTAGTTAACACAATTATGAACATGTTCAACCTTATTGATTGAAAAACTTTGCCGCATTTAGCATAATACTTCGTGAAGTAATAAATTAACTTACTTCTATGTTATGTTTATCTAAAATACACTCGAAATATGACTTGAATCAATAGAATTCAGTAGATTCATAATCTCAACAGATCAGGGCGTCGGGGGGAAGGAGGGGATGGAAGGGTAGCTTTGGTTTACTGTTTACTTGCTTTTGGGTGTATGTAACCAATTTAAAATTTTAAATCATAAAAAAATAAAAAAAATTATAATTTTTTTTAATATTTTTATAATTTTTTTTAATTTTTTTAATTTTTTTTATTTATTTTTTTTATTTTTTTTTATTTTTTATTTTTAATTTTTAATTTTTTTTTATTATTTATTTATTATCTATTTATTTCTCCCCTTCTCTTATGCATTCTGTTAAATTTCTTAGGGGGTACCCCCCCACTGGGTTTCCAGACACCATTTACGACTTTGAAACCATCATATTCGAGATCTATAAGTTCAATAACAATATATAAAGACTACCAATAGTTGTATCATAAACAAATATCTAACTCGGCCATCGCCGGAGCCAGCACCGGTGCAGCTGTCAACTCCTACCTTCCTCTGAGTCAGACTCCTTCTCCACTCTTTACTTCCTTATTCCATGGCCTTTAATCCTTCTTCCTTCCCCTTACCCCCCGGCCTCTGTTTTGCACCTCCTATGCTTTTTTTTATCGGAACCCTCCATAGGGGGAGGGTCCTAGACACCTATAACTGACTTATATGATCATTCCATATTCGGACATGGTCGATAATATATAAAACACCAATAATTGTTGTTATATAAAAATATTTACTAACTCCAGCACCTCACTGGAGCAAGCACCGTTCCGGAGCCAACTCCTCAGAATCCATTACCGAGTCTTTCTAGAAATGCCGACTCCGAATCTGCTCTCCAAATTTCCAGTTTTCTACGAACATTGTCGATTTTTTTAGAAGAGTGCATCCCCTTACGGGGGAATCACGGGACGTATCTCGTCTACGCGTACGAGATTACGTATCTCCTGAGAGCCCCAAACCCAAACTTTGGCTCGATACGCAATAGAGCACCTGTATCGGTATCTAGCATGTAGGGACAGTGCAGTGCTGCTGCGGATCATTTTACGGTATAATATACTATAACTATATATATATATAATATATATATAATATTATATATATATATATATATAATATATTATAAATATTATATATATATATATATATAATAATATATTATATATATATAATATATATAATATATAATATTTATATATATATATATAATATATATATATATATATATATATATATATATATTATATATATTATATATATATTAATATTATATATATATATATATATTATAATATATATATATATATTATATATATATATATATACTATATATATATATATATATTAATATATATATATTATAATATATAATTATATATAATATAATATATATTGTATATATATATTATATATATATATTATATATATATAATATATATTTAATATATATTATATAATAATATTAATATATATATATATAATAATATATAAATATATATATATATTATAGTACTATATATAATAGTATATATATATATATATATCATAATGTGTGTGTGTGTGTGGTGTGTGTGCCGCGCTCTCAACGCGCGTAAAACCGAATTTCGTGGCGACTCAGCCTGTCGGTCGTCGCTCCTCGACCTCCTACTGCTTGGGTTATGGCCTAAATAGATCGGAATTGGACTCGTCAAAAGGGCTAAGCGACATATTGTCACCTTCACTCTCGGTGGAGAATACCCCCTAAAGTAGCAACCTAGCGACTTGAAAACTTGCAGTATCATTTCAAACCCTACAATAACTATATACAAGTTTTTCATAAATCGATATCTCAAACCGTCTTTGAGAAATCGGCAGGCGACGATAACTACCTCCTAACTATTATTATATATATATATAATATAATAAATATATATATATATATATATAATATATATAATATATATATAAATATATATATAATACTATAATATATATATATAAATTATATATATATATATATATTATATATATATAATATATAATATAAAATATATATATATATATATAGTAATATAATATATAATATAATTAATAAATTATATATCATATATATAATATTATATTTATATATATATATTATATTATATATATATTATATATATTATATAGTATATATGTAATTATATATATATATAATAGATATATATATTAGCGATAATGCTATGTGGCCAGCCTCTAGAAGAGCCTACAATCCATATCTAAAAACTACAACATCTACCGGAAAAGGAATACGTTGCTGGAATCCTGCAAAATTACCGAGGAAACTGTAATAAAAAAAAAAAAAAAAAAAAATCAAATATCTCCTGAAAATTACAAACACTACCAGATAACTGAAATAACATTTTTGGAGATCCTTGTAAAATTTTGGTTCGAAATGTAAAAAAAAAATTAAAAAAAAAAAATAAACAAAAAAAATTGCTATTTTCATCGTGTTATTCTCTAAATGGTGTATCGTACTTTTTATTGTAATATAATGATTATTAAATTTCTAATTACTCGTTAGCGCGACTGGAACACAGGGGGACGTTTCCTATACCCCGTAGGGGAGGGGTCGAGGAACCTACCCGCGACACCCAAATACAAATCGAGCGGGGTTCTCGGCAGACCCTCCCCAGGGGCAATTAATCCCTACCCCTAAGTTCCCCGGAAGGCCTGAGAAGACCCCGACTCCCTGCCCATCAGTGCGTATATACACACTCACCCCTTGGGTTTCTTAAAGCTAAAAAGCACTGCAAATGATTAATAGAAAGTACTAATTTTAACAGAGCTAAACCAATAAAAGCGTCTCTAAATATGGCCCTTCTAATCATATTACTAGATTTATTATTACGATAATTTTCTCTTATTTTTTTATCTTTTTTTTACAATTTTCCTATCCAAAATTTTACGAGAATTCCAAAAATGTATCTCCTTTTGCTGTAGCTATTGTAGTTTGAAGACATTTTTTTTTATTTTTTTTTTTTTTTTTTTTTTTTTTTTTTTTTTACATTTTCCGCAAAAATTGAGACCACATGCATTTTCAGAATATCAGTATCCCTTTTCCCTTGTGTAAAGCTGTCAGTTTTTTGAAGATCACGGAGTTTGTGCTCTTCATACGAGGACCTGACCCCTCCACAAATATAACTAACTAATAATATATAATATATAATATTCTTCAATTATATCATATATACAATATAATACTACCTATCTATACTACATCATAATAACACTTACCTCACTCTATCCCCCACCACTCGCTAATCCACCCCATATATATAATATACTCATATACACTATATATATATATATATAATAAATATAATAAGAGAGATATATACTATATATATAATATTACTACTATACTATATTACTATACTATAATATAATATAATAGTATATATAATATATATTAGTATATATAATATATATATAAAAATATATATTCTTATTATATATATATATATATCATATATTATATATATCCATACCTATAGTATAATATATATATATATATATATAATATATATATATATAATAACTAAAATATATATATAAAATATATAATAGTATTATATATATATATAATACTATATATATATACTATATAATATATCATATTATATATATATATATATACAGGGGGCCTACCGTTAATCTGAGCAAAGTTACCAGCCGCTAAATCCTTAATCTCGTTAACAAAAAATTCTTACTCGACGTTATCTGTAATCGCGCGCTTTATCGGCTAAGGCAATGTAACGGAAGTTACGTATTTCGTTTAACGTTATCCTTCATTTCCAAATAGCCACGCGATCAGTAAAGAGTAAAAACAATTGTTCAATCTTTTCTTTTAATTAACTGAATAGAAACATGATTCAATAAAATTATTTTAATGAAAAATTATATTATATACTATATGGCCCCTCATATACTAACCTATTATTTATAATATATATATATTATATATTAATATATATACTTATTTATAAATACTATACCATATATATATACCATATATATATAATATAATATCATATTAGATTATATATATATTTTGATAATATATTTATTAGCTCTCATTTCACATCAGCTACAGAAATATCCTAATCAATAATAATAATAATATAAAAAATAATAATATATATAATAACAAAAATAATAATACTAATAATAATACATAAAATAAAACCCATAATAATAATAATAATAATATAATAATTAATAATAATACTAATACAACAAACCATACATACTATCAATATAATATTAAAATAAAATATAATATCATAAATAATAATAATAGATATAATATCCCTAACAATATTAATAATTGGATATTAAGCTACTATCAGCACTCAATTAATTTTGGTTTGCCTCAGCAGATACTTATTTGCCGCTTCCCAAAAGAATACTTCCAAACGTCAAATACCTTAATCCTAATCTTAATAGTATATATTGTAAAAATAATAGGATAACCACTACATTTCAAGGAAAGATGAATTCTTGCCTTCGGGCTGCCAATTTTCATCCCCCTATCAAATGGACATAAAATATTTGACATTTATCATCCGATTTTGACCCCTAACTTAACACCGAAACTGCGTAGCTTTTTTTCTGACGTCTAAAACGTCCGTTTCCCCGAAGAGCGTTTTTACTTTTTGCTGTCTGTAGTCATTGCTCACCTGCGCTGCCGTGGTATTTCCAATTTATCTGGTAAACAGACTGTTTTTCTGACTTTGTCCGAAACTCCCTCTAAACATTTTAGTAACTAAACCTTCAAACACTATGAAATATACAAAGATGACTAAAAATTTGTAGGACACACATTCATTATATTTTGAACCCCATACTTTTGAGCATTGACGTCAACATTTTTCAATAACTTAGTTTATCTTTTGGTTTTCAAAATTGAAAAATTTGGATTATTTTTTTATTCACTTTATCCGATCTCATAAATTTCAGGACATTGTAGTCAGATATAGGAGATGCACACTTTTTATTTAGATAATTTCTTTGTATATGCAGTAGTTTTGGATTTGTTCTTAAAACAAATTTTACAAAAAAAATTGAGGAAATTTTTAAAAAGTTTTCTTTTGAGTATAGAAAAAAATTATCTAAGTAAAAAAGGTTGTGACTCGCCCGATATATACAAGCCTGAAAAATTGATTTTGATCGGATAAGTAGAAAATAAATTATAATTCAAAATTTTCACTTTTTCAAAAAATGTTTTAAACGCTTGAAAAGTGAAATATTGATTTCTAAAACGAGATAATAATCCCGTGTAAGAATAAGCAAATTTTGAGCCATTGGAAATTAGGAAATTTTGGAAATTTTGGAAAAAACGTATATCTGTTATCGAAATCGAATCTTATACAATTCAAAATTTTATAAGAAAATATTTTATAAACTCCTAAATTAAGGTAACGGTTAAGGGATGTAAGCGGAAATTTAACTTGACAAATCTAACGTTCACATCAAATGTACCCAACTCTTAATTAG
Source organism: Trachelipus rathkii (assembly GCA_015478945.1). NCBI lineage: Eukaryota > Metazoa > Arthropoda > Malacostraca > Isopoda > Trachelipodidae > Trachelipus > Trachelipus rathkii. Next base: position 20,870 of record JABUQX010041048.1, on the reverse strand, counting down.
TCCGTGTTACTTACTCTCTCTTTTCGAAACTTAACGAAGCGTTAAAGTAAAGTTAACCAAGCCCGAAAAAATTATACTGAGTTTATGACGGATTTAACGCTTTAAGCGTTTAATGCCCCCACCTTTATCATATATATATCATATAATATAGTATATATATATATATATATTTATATCATCATATTATATGATATAATATGATAATAAATATATATATATATATAATAATATAATATATATATATATATAGTATATATATATATATATATATATATATATATATATATAATTACTATTATAATATATTAAAGATGAAAGAAAGATTATTGAATAGCATAAGAGGCGATATTTAAAAAATAACTTAATGACAACCCGCATTACGGTTATGAAGACCATGTGAACAACCGCAAATTGCGGTTTTGTTTTACGTAAATGACCAACGAGTTGCGGTTGCATGCGGTTGTCAAAAATATGTGCGGTTCGCACTAGCATCTTGCGGTGCCCGCGTTATCGATCCATCATTTATATAAATAACTATAATATAATAATATATAAATATTAATATATACTATATATATATATAATATAATATATATATATATATATATATATAATTATATATATATATATATATATATAATATAATTATATATATATTATATATATATATATATTAATATTATATAAATATATAATAATAAATTTATTATAATATATATATTATTATATATCTCATATATATATTATATATATATATATATGTGTGTGTGTGTGAAAGAAAATTAACCGTTCTCATAATTTATTGCCATGAAGATTTAAATTGTTATTTCTTAAGTTTACGAATAAATCATAAAGTGGGAAGATTTGGAAACCATTTTAGTTTAGTTTCTGCATAGTTTTTAGTATAGTTTCTAACGCTTTGTCATGCGCACTTCGACATTTCTGTTATCTTTTTGTGATAACTTTGGACAAATTAAAAACTTTCGATAGAATTTGTGGAAAATGTAGACCTTGATTTCTCTCCATTGATGTCAATTCTTCTCTCTCTAATATTATTCTTAATCTTATTTTTATTGCAAGCTATTGAACAAGGAAATCTTTCATATTTTAAATCTTTTTAAATTTTTTTTTAAGTTTTCTTCTAATCGCTAATATCCCTTTTATGTTTTTCCATAATAACCTTATATGTTTCATTTTGATATTTATTTACCGTTCTACCAATGACTCCTTCCGTCTTTCTCTTTATTTCATAAAGCGTTAAACTCAGTTACAATTACCAGATACCAGAAAAAAATATTTTAATTTTATGTTTCAGATACCCAAATCTTACAGCTATCATCCAGACTTACACCCATATTTTTGAAAGATCAAAGAAGATACCTTTGGAATCCGTCCTTAATGGAAATTGAAATCTATAGACGTTACTTACTTTTTTTATATACGAACAATTAATGGCAAATAAAAACATGGAAAGACCTCTTGTTTCATTAAGATAGATTATGACCAACCTTTAGAAACCTTACTTTTCTTTTTTTTTAAACTCATTTATGTTAAACTCCGCAATGTTATTTTTGATAAGTTCGACATTTGTGATACTCGTGTTTTATTCATTTATAATTGTTCCATCATTTCAAATGTGTATCTGAATGGGTTTATTGAATAAATAATATTTATTTATATATTCATATATAAACAAATCAGATTTTATTTGAATCAAAGATATTCACAGCTTTATAAAGACATTTTTGTTCCTGGAAATACAGTAGATAGAAATATTCCACAATTTACATGCTATATTTTGAATTCGACTTGAAAAGAAACGAAAATGTATACATGCGGGGTTAACCGGTGTTTTAAATACCAATTTTATTGTGAGTAATTCCTCATACATATTATATCCTATTTTAATGCTATACTTCCAAATTTTTTTGAAGGTCGATACATATACTATATATATATACTATTTTATATTATATATATATATATTTATATCTAATATATTATATATATATATATATATAATATATAATATGATAATTATATACATATTATATATATTATAATATATATATATATATATATTATATTTATATATATATTATATTTTATATATAATTAAAGTATATTTATTATAGTATATAATATTATAATTATATTTTAATATATATTATATATATATATATATATTATATATAGATATATATATATATAGGATGTTTTATAATATATATATATATATATTAATATATATTATATATATATAATATATTATTATATATTATATATGTATATATTATATATTATTATATATAATATATATATATTATATATTATATTATATTAGGATTATGGTTTTTTTGTTGTATGTTATATTATTATATAATAATAAATATAATATATATATATATATATTATATAATATAATATAAAAAATATATTATAAAAATAATAAATAATATAATAGGTTATTTATTAGTTAATTTATTATATAATTAAAATAAATATTATAAATATAATACACACTAATTTTATATATATATATATAATATATAGTATTATATATATAATATTAATATATATAATTATATCAAAATAAATATTATATAATATATATATTATATATATATTATATAGAGTATAAATGTTATATATACTAGTATATATATATATATAATATATAATATCCTTTATTTATGTTGTGTATATAGTATTTATATATATTATATATATATATATAATATATAATATATATATAATTATATCTATGGTATGATTATGACTGGGGAGAACCTGTATAGTATATATAATATATATTAATATAATAATATAATATATATATAATAATACTATATATATATAAATATATACTATATATATTTAATATATACACATATAACATATTATATATAGTATAATATAAAATCAATATTAGTAATATTATATATATAGTTATTATATAATAATTAGTGTTTTATTTCATATCTAAACTAAATAATATAATATATAGTGGCTACTATATTATATATATATAATATATAATATTATTATATTATATATATACATAAATTATATATATATATATATTATTATTATATATAATTAGTATATATATTATTATATATATATATATATAAATTTATATATATATATATATATAATCTTAATATATATATATATATTATATTATATTAATATATATAATATACTATATTATATATAATATATATTATATATATATAATAGTATATTATATATATATATATATAAATATATAACTTATTATATATATTATCTATATTATATAATATTAATAATCTATATTATGAGAGAGTGAGGTCCAGAAGGAGACCAGTGTAGAGTTGATTCTTTGGTTTAAAGTTAGAAGAGGTTTTTTTGTTGTTTGTAAAATTTATTAAGGCATAAGTACCACAAGTCGAGAAAATAAATTTAATGTATAGGTTGATTTACTTCATGATAAAATTCCAATATAGGAAATCAATAAATAAACCAAGGAAAAAAAATATTCAATTTATAGTGAGATAAAAATTTAATGTATAAATTGAAAACAACGAGATTGGCGGCTTGATGGTTTCATTAAAGAACGAATTTTGAAGTTGCTGTACAAGAATGATTAACTTAATGATAATTAAAGGCACAGAATTGGAGAACAATCATATTTTTTTCAAACTCATTGGATTCTAAGTGACGTCATCAACTGACTGGGATGAGGATATACAGAATTTAATGGTAACCAGAGATTCAGGGATAAATTACCTTGCATATTTATCGGAGGGAACTTTTTGTAATTGCCTGTGACGAAAACGTAAAAGAAATTCTACCAAAATTGAAAGAGGAAAAAAGACACATTATATAGTGAACAATACTGTCCTAAATTGGTGAAAGCTGATAGGTCTCTTTGAGTTGATAGAATGGACAAAGGGAAATAAGATAGAATCTGAAGAAGAGGAATTGAAAGTATATTGATGCAGAAGTGATTTATTTAATAAGTGTTAATGTTTGATTTACATTAATTTGTTTTAATTTCTTATTGGAAGCTTTGCACTTTTCGTATAATACTATTGAAAAGGGAACTTAAATGGGCAAAATATATGTATGATATTTGTGGGAGATTTTAAAACGTTTTAAATAACTAGTTAAATTCTGAACGAAATAGAGAGAAGATGCTTTAACGGGTAAAAATTTCACAGAAAAGAAAGGAGAAAAAAAGAAAGAAAAAAAAGTGTAGGAAATATTAAATACAAAATTGAATTAATAAGTAAATTTATAAACCTTTTATTTTATTTTATAATTTAATTTTCTTATTATTGTTATTAATTAGGTGGTAATATTTGGTGAGTGGGGTGGGTGGCTTAGGTGTTGGGAAATGAGAGTGGTGGGGAGTCCACCAAAGCGTGCAGCCGGAAGTTGAGTAATATAAGTAAGAAGGAGAAAAAGAAATGGGGAGAGAGAGAATGAGTCTGGTGGGATAATGAACGTGAGAGGGGTAAACAAGGAATTTAAAAGGGGAGGAAGAAAAAAAAAAAAAAAAAAAAAAGACAAAAAAAAATGTTACGGGGTTTTATTTTTATATAATACTAATACAAAACAAATTCATTATTCTTTCCACTAGATTTTTTAATATTTTTTTTTTATTTTTTATTGTTATTATAGTTTGAACTTAAGAATGTTATTATAATTGTAAGACCATTGTATATGATTAATACAGATACCATTTCATTCTATACTTAGCGAATGGGCCATTACATGATTAGCTTATGTTCTTGAGTAATTTTAAATTCTATTTATCCTTTGCACAGGCTTCTCCGGTGCCGATATAAGAGTTGGCTCATAACATCACAATTGACTAATTTATTGGATAAGAAATAGAAGCATTCGGTGTACATCATAAGGCTAAAAAGGTATTTGCATTGTTTGTTCATATTAAGATGTACCAAGCCTCGCAAAGTAATATTTAACAGCTCGTCTAGAGAAGCGGCGTGGTAATTAAGTTCTAAAAAAAGGAATTTAAGTAAAATATGGACGGATCGTAAAAAAAATATACTATGCAATGCATAGTATGCATTGATACATTGGTTTGCTATACTGTCTTCCAATCTACGGAACCACAAGAAACTCATTGATTCATCCTGTAATTGCAATTCAAAAGCGCTTTTCTATAAACATAAATAACATGCAGTAGATATCTCATTTATTAAATTTAGTAAAATGTTGCGTATATTTGTAAATCGTTGTAAAACATTAAAATCCCAATTTTTCATCTAAATTCTAAAACAAAATACTTCACTTTCCTATTAATATTTTACTTCACTAAAGAGGAAATACTTTTCAAGCATCACCAATATTTCCCTCTAAATCCCTGTTCTTCCCCATTCTTCCTTCAGTGTTAAACCTATCACTTTATCAATACAGTATTCTTCCATAATCTTTCCCATACACACACTTTAAAACAATTAATAAATCAAAATCTAATTCCAACAATATCATCATATCCCCAATTCCTATACAGGAAACCAAAATAAACACATCCTCAATCGTGGTACCTACACAATCTCCACATATATATATTATAACTATACAAAGCCATTCTCTACAACCCTTTACCTCCCTTTCTTGTTAACATTTACCAATTCTTCCAACACATCATGACATTCGATCTTTCCCTTTTTATTTCTTATTATTTCAGCCTTATAATTTTCCTCACATTGGTATTTACATCTCCCCTACCCACTCCAAATTCATCACAATCATAGTTATAGAAGATAAAAATGCGTTGACATTGCTATCGCCCCACTCCATACGCTCCCAGCCTATGTCGGATGTTCACACTGATAAAGTCGACATAACTAGACATTATCAAGCGGAACACAGAGAGGACGCTGACATTCGGTTCACTCTACGTGATGCATTACAATCATCATACCATCAACCCTGCTGACATGCACTTAATTCTCTTCTGACCTCAATACCACTGGAAGTTCTTCTTCATTTTTTATATTTAATTTCTTTTGCATGGACATTCTTGATACCCGGATTCAAAGATAGATGTTGAAACGGTCGAGACGTATTTGGCGTACACCATTCAGTGCTTTTTGGCTATAGGTCTCGTCTCCACACACCTAACTCTGCCTCCCTGACCGCGACATAGATAACCTGTAGGCGCTGTAATCTCTACCAACCAGAGTTAAAGAACTTGTATAGCTAGCTCAAGAGCCTCCGAAGTCCGAGTCAGATAATTAGTCGCGCCTAAATGTGAAACTTTGTGCTTGGCACGACATGTGCTTTTGAGTTACTCAACATTATTATCTATGTCGCTTTAATAGTGGCCTCATTCAGATTTGTGGGCTCGTTATAGAGTGGTCATAGCGAGGCATCCGCAGCAGCAATACGATTATCTTGGAGATGTTAGCCTTGATCCATCTTGATCGTGTGAGGAAGTTTCGGTCCACTACTCTAAAAACTGTAATTATGCAATTCTAAAATTTAATGATAATGATTGGGAAATGTACTATTCGTGATCTCGCAAAGGTAATGTTAGGATACGCGAAGAAGAGAAGACGCTGAGCTGCCAATTCGAGGTAAACGTCATACACTAAAGCATTTTAATATTAAATCAGGACAATTTATTGCCGGGACTTAACCTGATGGAAGCTGAGATAGTGACCATCAATCATGATTATTGGAGATTAAGCTACTTTAGAATATTTGAAGGTGTAGATGTGTTGAAGGGAAGGAATGAAATAGTGACGGAGAAAATACTATGGAATTCTCAAAAAGTGTAAGAATTATCCCTAAGATATATCATGTAACGAATGTGACGATAACGGGAGAGCGGGCAGGGGCTCTAAATTAATTTAATTCTAAATAGAAGGTGTATATATGCGATGTGCTGCCTTGTTATGTCGTAAATGCGCTAAAGATAAAGAGGCCAATGTAACAAACAACCTATACACAAGTAACGCTCCCCGCACAACACAGACCCCCCACAGTTATATCTCACTCTCTCCACAATGTGCTTTACATTATAGATGTTTCACTATTTTTTGACAGATTACTAAAGATGGTGTTTTACATCACAATTATCGTAATTTCTAGAGGGGGTGCGGTGCCTTTTCAGCCACACAACTTAAAAGGACTTTCTCCGATTTTAGGAGCATTCCTGCCCCCTACCCAATTGGGTTAATATGTTTATCGGCCCACTCACTATTTCAGTCCTCACCGCTGATTAGTCTTGAGATCAGTAATAGAACTTAAGGATAACAGATAGGTTACGCACCCCCAAACCAACCACAACCATACCCCCATAACCGTGTCTAAGTGAAAGGCATTAAGAGAGACAGGAGGAAGAAAGGACGATGAGAGTAGAATTTGGTAAGGTGGAAAAATTGGAGGAGACAGTGTTTAAGAGGGAGTTAGGAGAGGTATGGAGGAAAGGTGGAGAGACGTGAGGATGTAAAATCAAGTTGGTAGGGGAGTGGATGGAGATTAAAGAGGCAGTATTGTGAAAGAGGCTAGAAGGGTATGTGGAGTAAAAGGGGTGGGTGCAAGCAGAAGGAAGGGAGTGAATGGTGGAGTGAGGAGGTGAGGAGGTGGTGAAAAGGGAAAAGGAGGATTTATGTGAAATGGTTGGGAAAGGTAGGAGGATCCAAAAGCGGGAGATATAGAAAGGGTTGGAGTGGAAGCAGAAGGGGTGGTGGAGAGGGCGAAGAGAAGAGCAAAAGTGGAATGGTGTAGAAAAGTGACGGAAATTTGTTGACAAAGGAATGGATAAAGGAAGAAGTAATAAAAAAGGAAGAAGAGAGGGGGTTGGGGGAGAGGATTAAGGGAGGAGGTGGGGAGTGGATAGGAGGAGAGGATTGGGTGAGGAAGAGGTGGGGGAGTCGGGAACCGCATATTGAAATGAAAAAGTGGGGGGGGGAGGGGAGGAAGATGTTGCAGAGGTGAGGATGGGGATGTGATTGGGGAGGGAGGGGGAGATGAAAAATTACCCCAAATATGGGGGGAAGAAATTATTAGGCCTTTGATAAAGGAAAAAGGGAAGTTCCGCAGGTCTGGATTGGTGTTGAGAATGGTAATGTTGCAGAAGGGAGGTTATATAGGGGTGGAGGAATGGCTGTATAGGTTATAATAATATATGTTGGAGGAGTGGTGGGGTACCACAGGATTGGGATGTTGTTTGGTTCCCCTGTATTAGGGGAAAGGGGATAGGATGGAATGTGGGACTTATAGAGGTATATGTCTTTTAAGTGTGGTAGGGAAAGTGTATGGGGAGAATACTGATTGAGAGAGTGTGAGAGGTTTAACGGGGGAAGAATGGGAGAGGAAAAGGGGATTTTAGGATTGGAAGAGGGTGTGATTGGAAGTGTTTACATAAAGGATTGTTGGAGGAAGGTTAGAGAGGAAAGGGAAAGGTGTATGGGTGTTTTTTAGATTTAGAGAAAGAGTATTTGAATAGGGATGAAAGGGGAGGTTGGAATTGTGGAGGGTGTTGGGGGAAAATGGAGTGGGGGTAAATTAGGTAAAGTTATTAGGGCCTTTTATAGGAATGGTAGAATGTGTGTGAGAGTGTTAGGAGTGGAGCGTGAGATGTTTGGGGTGGTGAGGGATTGAGGCGGGGAAGTTAATGTGTCGCCGTGGTTTCTAATTTTGTTTTGGAGGTGTTTGCCGAGGAATGTGTGAGGGATGGGGAGGGGGGGTGGAATTGATGAATGGATTGAATTAGAGGAAGTGAAATGATATGTATGCGGACGATATGCCTAGTGGCGAGAACTGCGGAAGGGCTTGAGGTTATTTGTGTGAGGGAGTGTGAGAGAATGTGTGGACCAAAGGGGCTTAAAATAAATCCAGGTAAGAGAAGTTGCAGATCAGATGAGGGAGGAGGAAGAGAGGAGGGGAGGGGTTAGAGGTTAAGTAGGGGTGTAGTATTGGAAGAAGTAAGATTATTTAGATATTAGGGATGGATTTGGGTAGGGGGGAGGGATGAAGGGAGATAGAAATTAGAGTAGGAGAAGGAATTGAGAGCTTTTGATGGTCTGAAAGGAATATTATGAAGGGGGGATATTATAAGAAAGTTAGAAGTATGGGTTTAAAAAATTTGATGTACCAGCGGTGTCTCGTATGGTGTGAAACCTGTGGGGCTTGAATGCCAGTCCAGAGAGTTGAAGTATTGAGAGTGAAGGGGTTGAGAGCGGTTATGTGGGGTTAGCAGAATGGAGAGGGATTAGGATTAGGGTGAGTGAGGGAGATGATGTGATTGGAGAATGGGTTTTGGTGGGAAGAGGGAGAAGGGAATGCTAGATGGTTTGGGCATCTAGTGAGAATGGAAGGGAGTGGTTAGGAGAGTTTGGGAGGCGGAGTTGATAGGGGCCGGAAGAGGAAGGGGAGAAGAGGAGGTGGATGGATGGAATAAAGGAGATGGGGGAGGGTGGGCATGAGGGGGAAGGGGTTAGGGTGATTTGGCGAATGAGAAAGAGTGGGGTGGAGGAGGTGGGTTGAGGGCCCCGTGATGAGGGAAGTGTTGAATGGATGGTGTAGTACAGTAGGTAGGAGAGTCTATTGAGAGCGAGAATGGGGTAAAAAATGATACCCAAATTTTTTATCCATAATTGGGAGGTCAAGAATTGTGTGTAAAAATGAAACCATTTTTACTTGCCTGACCTTTTTTGGGGGCTTTACTTTTTTGGATTTTGACTTTTTGGCGCCCTTTCCCGAAGAAAGGGCCGCGCTAAAGGTTGCGTAAGAACCGTTGTACGTTTAGTGCCCCCCTTATTTTGGCCACCTTTCGGACTTAGCCCCCATTTTTGAGAACACAATTTTTTAAGAACCCCCTAATTTTTTGAGGAACCCTATTTTTGAGAACAAATTTTTTTGAGACCAATTTTTTTGAGAACCCTATTTTTTGAGACCCCTATTTGAAGCAATTTTTTTGAGACTAATTTTTGGGAACCCTATTTTTTGAGCCCTAATTTTTGAGAACCTATTTTTTTGAGGACCTATTTTTTCAACCCTATTTTTTTGGCAAACTAATTTTTCGCATCCCAATTTATTTATCGACAACCCCCCTGGATTTTTGGCAACCTTCAAAGAAGGGTTGGCCAAACGGTTGCGTCAGCAAACGTTGTACGTTATTGCCCCCCCTATTTACGCCCCCTAATTTTTTGAATGGGGTCAATTTTTGCCTGGTAATTTTTTTGGGCTTTATTTAGGGTTAGCCCTATTTTTTGAATGTCTTAATTTTTTGTCTTTTCCTATGGCTCCAAGTTGAAGATTACCAGGGGTCATTTTTTGCAAAGGTAATTTCCGACCTTTAGGTGCTTAGCGTTTTTGATGTTTTACTGTTTGACATATTTTCTGTAATCTTACCACCACACACACACAAACCCACACAACAAACACAACACACCCACAACAACACCACTTATAACATACATTTCACTATGAACTTACATCCTCATAGTAATTGCCTTACATTCATTATTAACAGTAAAACCTACGACAATCTTTGGTCTTCGTGGCTCATTTTGAACACGGTATTATTTTTGTCTTCCTTTAGGGATTTAGCCCTTTTTTTTGATGTCTTTACCTTAGTTTGTACATTATAACACATTCACTTTGGACACTTATCACATTCACTGACATTAAATTTATCATTAGCAATTACATTTACACTTATACACACGTACAACACATGCATCCCTTGGTATTCCATTTGGGTCAATTTTGACCACGGTAATTTTTTTGTCCTTCCTTTAGGGGATTAGCCCTTTTTTGATGTCTTACTTGTTGACATGATTATTTCGACTTGCTGCCAATACATGGGTCATTTCTGAGCCGTAATTGTATTGGCTTTATGGTTCCAATCACCCGTTAGAAGTATTAGTGAGTTCTATTGTGTTCTATGGGAGTATTTCTATGGTGGCAGGTGACAAGTGCCAAGGGTGCCAGATGCAGTGCCAGTGAAGGCCCATAGGTGCCTAAGAGTCCTAGTGCCAATAGTTGCCAAGTGAGTGCCACATAGTGCTCAACTGAGTAGCACTTTTTTCAGCCTTTTTCTAGCTCCCTGAGGCCTGAATAGCCTTATGATGGGTTGTCTACCGGTAGGATAAGAGATCATGAGGTCGATTGTATATATATTCAATTGCTGAATGCTTTACTATAGAGTTGTATGAAAGTTTTATAAAACATTAAAGCAGTTTACATCGCATGACCTTACACTAGCATATTACACTTACACTACACGCACAGGTACACTTAACTATACACTCACCACTCGAATCTCTAATTTAGTTGTCTATCTTTCGATGATTCCATCTATTTGATGAGTCATTTGTTACACAGACCGTATTATTGATGAGTTCATCTTTGATGAATCTAAATGTTTTTATGTCTATACTTCTAGATCATAAAGTGTCACCCAGGCCGAGCAGGCCCTCCCGCAAAGGGATGGAGGTGTCCCTGCACCGCAGGTGCGACCGCGCGCGAATGAAAACTATATTACTTAGTCATTCATTTTTATTTTCATACTTAACATTTTTATTAACATTTTCCAAACGTCAAATTTTAACAATAAAAAATGATTGAATTAGTAAAACTATATTTATTAAAATTATTTTTACTGTTATAGTTAGAGATTAGTTACACATTAATTATACCCTACTCAAGATAGATAATTTTCTAGAAAATAAGTAGTGCTGATATATAAAATTTGTTTTACTTACAAATGTTTTAAGTATTTTAAAAACATTACATTACTTACTTAAGCAGTAATCAAGTAAATCATGTAAAGGTGCTACCTAAAGAGGGGAAATATAGTTATGCGTTTTTGTTTTATGCTTAAGCTTATAACTCAGTTTTTATGCTTTAAACGTCAGTTTTTACCGTTTTAAATATTTTAATGTTATAACTCATATTTATACATTATACTTCTAATGTAATTAAATCAGATAAAATCAGTATAATCAATTATGAGAGGTTAAGTTTACCTAACACTTAGGGGGTTAGTATGCTTTTGTTTATACTGTTTATTGTTTAAATATATGTTTTACTGTGTTTAACTATGATTTTACTGGCTTTAATACTCATATGTTTTTATCTTTACTCACATATTCATTTCAATTATACTATTATTAAAAGTCAGTAAATCTCCAAGTTTATCCTATTAGAGTGTGTTACCTTAATACTACTATGTTGGAGGGTAGTATGCTTTGTTACTTGCTTAATAACTAATGTTTATTGCTTTAATACTCATGATTTTACTGCTTTAACTTTTGCTTTACTGTTTAACTTTGCTTTACTTGTTTTAACTTTCCGCTTTAATGCTTTAACTAATATATTTATCATTATGTTTTTATGTTTTTATACTTTTTATTTATTTTTATTTATTTTTATTTATTTATTATTTTTATTATTTTTATTATTTATTTTATTATTTTTATTTACTTTTAGTGTTATTTACTTCATGCTATTTGTTATTATTATTTAGAAAACACACACACACAACAACAACACACACAACAGCACACACACTTAAACTTATAACACATTCCTATGAAATTTACACAATTTCACTATGACACTTACATATTTTACATAGACATTACATTTACACTAAATTATTACACATATGCTGGTCAACACACATACACCACACACATCAAACTGATGAAAACAACATACAATAACTAACCAAAAAACCAAGAAATATAATCCACCACTTTACATAAAAATATTATATATAATACTATATCCTTTTAAACATCCCTGATTATAACTATACTTATTTCCTTATCACTACATGCTGTCTCAATCTTGCATCATTACTACATCCATTTTCCTTTCATCACCTAATGATGCTTTTTGGGGCCAATAAAACTCTGCCAGATTGCTATAATACATAATTTCTGCAACAGATATTTACCAACACACAACAGACCACACATACACTGAACAATAATACACATTCGACACAACGCATACCAATTTACACGCAAGACTAATGTAAATAGGTTAAATTTATTAAATTGTATGTTAATTTTAATTTAACAGCTGCATTATTATCCTCATTATCATTACAATATAACTCATAATATTATTCAAAGTTTCTTAAAACTTCTATAATATATCAATCATTATCTTTGAACTAAATGAAATTAATAAGTTGGTAGGATAGTGTATGATTTTTAAATTTTATTACTTTATCGACTGTTCAAACAATCCTTCACTGTAAAAGTTTATGATATTATTAAAATAATATATTTTAGTCGTAACCTTTTAAGACAATAAATCTCAGTAATCAGTTAAGTTCCAAGCACTTAGCACCTATATATATTCAAAGTTTTAACCTCAAATAATTTTATTAGATTATACTGCTTTAGAGAATGAAGGAAAAGGCGTGTAATATTAAGATTATTAAATATACAGATAATGAAAATGTTTCGACTCTACTAGTCATCATCAGCTCCAAAATCATTCTAAGTTTTATTCAAAAATAACAAACATCCCACATTTTATATATTAATATTCCTTTAACAGGAAATATGTTTTTAAAATTGTTTCTAAGAAAGAATATTTTTTTAAAAAGTTTTACAATAAATTACTTACCAATGACTAGATTCTCGGTATTATTTTGATAATGAAATTCATCACTGTGGAAATACAACATACAACGGAGCACTACCTTACAGATACAGAATATGAAATCAAATCATTGTAAAATGGTTTGTAGAGTAAATAACTAATTATGTTAAATTAGATATTTTTTTGTAACCGGGGCGTTAAGACTAATTCCAGGTCATAAATATATTTTCAAAACTGGACTTTATTATTCTTGTAAATATGATGGTGCAAAACTGCGTAGGATAATTTAGGCATAAAATATAGGAGTTATATAGCCTAATTAGGGAGGCCTAATTTAATCATATAATATTGACTCTTTGGGATCAACGTAATAGACAAGATAACTATGTTTGATTATCATATTTCTTGCGTTCCTATTTCAAACTGGAAACTCATCGTGGATCAGGTTATATGTCTTTAAGTAGGTAAGGAACCTATGGTAAGTAGGTGGAACCTTCTTCGTTATATCAACTAAAACTTCTTCAGCGTAACGACGCAATGTGATTGGATCGAGATATTATATAGTTTTGTGAATATTACTTTGTTCTCTAACTGATATAATTGAGAGGGTGTGGTGTTTTTTCATTGTTAGACGCCAATACTCCTTCTCAAAATATAGTCATTAGCTGTTAGCGGTGCCAGTTATCTGATTGATTTTAAAGTGTTTTATTTTACCGAAAGTAATATAAATTTATAAATAATACTTAAATTGAGGAATAATTATTATTTCACTAGAATAGATAATAATTTAATTCATAGTTACATAAGCTAACCATTCATCGGGTGCTCGGCAGATAGAGCAATCACCCGCAAGGCTCAGTCTATCACGCTGGCGGTAACGCAGCGTATCCTCGCGGCCACTGTGGAGTGTCCCCGCCGCGACCGCAGTCGCGCGCGCGGGTGACTAGATATGGTATGTACGCTAGTAGAGCGCTCTCGTGTCGAGAAGTCGTGGCCCTGTGCCCGAGGTAGTCCCAATATTTACCCGCTCAGCAATTATATATTTAAGAATCACTCAATAAACATAGTACTGCTACACATCAGACAAGCAGCGCCGCATGAGCGAGCATGGTCTGGCTTCATACCTCAATGATAGCACATATCAAACAAACGAAACATAAAAACACGACACACTTACAGAAAAAGATAACGATTATATATAACATTTTTTTATTTTTATTTTATTATAGAAAGAACAACATATTATACTTAAGTAGATACATATAATCATATTCATGACCTATGTATCTATATTATTTTAGAAAACAAAATCACAAAACTCAGCAAGATCTTCACCACACACACACCACACAACGTACACGCACACTTCATTAACATTATAAGCCAGTAACCTTATTTATATTAAAACATTTTATTTTTATTTATTTGTATTTAACTTAGAACTCTGTTATTGTGTATCTTATGACCTATTTGATTCAAATGAGAATTATTATAGACACTGACACAACTCAAACCAAACAACACACAGACACAACACACCAACACAACCACACACAAACACATCACTAACTTACACATTACGCACCCACCCACCTCGAATTTGAATCCAATTAATACATTTGAATGATCCTCAGATATAATTGATATAGACTATTCAACTTGAATGTATCAGTTTTGAATTGCCATAAGCTTTATGATGGCCATCAGCTAAATTTTAGGATGACATAAAACTGATGAAATACATCGAGGTAGTAGATATCATAGTCTTGATGTAAACTTTTAATAATTAAGCTATTAGTAATCAGTTTAGTGGTCTCATCTAGATGATGAACTCATCTTTGATGGCGTTCTTATTAGAATCTCTATAGTAGGATGATAAGTATAAGCGATTAACAACTTAGCATAAGAACTGTACCTCCACTTTATTAAAACAATACCTAGAATATAGTATTCAGATATTATACAGAAACAAACAAATAGAACATTCGTACCATAGGAAATTAAACACACCGACACAATAAAATAATTATTATATAATAATATTATATATATATATTAGATTATTATTTAGATATAAAATATATATAATATTAATATAATATATAATAGATAGTATATAGTATATATTAAATATATAGTTATTAGTATTATATATATATATGATATTATAATAATTTATTCGCTGAAGGGTAATATTTGCGCCTCTGGTGCGAACATCCGGCGGCCTCCTTGGAATTAACGCCGGAAAATATTGTGACCTGAGAGGCACGCGGGGGCGGGACGGGAGGAATGAGCGTGGGACGCTGCTCAGACGCCCCAGTCGGGTGCGGTGAGTGGCTGCTTATTGCGAAGGTGGTAGGTCATGGCGAGCTCTTAGTGATGGTTTAGTGTAAAATATTAATGAAACTATAGTGATAAAATAAAAATATATTTAATTTTCTATTTCTAGCTTTTAAGGGGTTAGTTACTTAATGTTAAGTAATCTATATAATAATTATTAATAATATGATAAAACTTTTGTTTAAAATAAAACATTTAAAATACTAAATCAGATAAAATTGAATGCACGACTAACAGCATAAAGAACCGGTCAATTCCGGTGCGTTACTACAGTCTAATAAAGATAAATAAAAACACCTGCTTCAAATACGTAGTTTAAATAGTACAAAGTTATATTTTCAAAATGACAGATAAATATAATTCTCGACAATCTACTATATACGAGGTAATGAATTATAGAGATTAGAGGATTAGGCCTGGCAATCACAAGTATTAGACATTATACCTTATATTATGATGTAAAGATCTTACGATCCAGGCGTAAATGTTCAGTTTGAAATGTTATAAAAAATATAATAAACTAATGATATCTAACTGTTTATATAGAAATTACATATATAGACTGGATGTGGATATTAAAATATAGAAGATATGTACAAAAGGTAAAAATATAGTATAAAAATATAGAATAAAATTTAGAATAAATGTTGTTGCTGTTCTTCTGCAAATATAAGAAGCAAAGTTTAGAAAATATGATTTGACACTGGATTAGGATATAAATTGACAGGGTTATAATAAAAAAGAGAATTATATTAGCTAAAATTTTAAGACCTATTAGATAGTTATTTCAATCAAATAAAATTTAAGAAAGATGAAAAATCAGGCGGAAAACTTAGATAAACCAGAAAATGCAAAGTAAGTTAGCTTAAATATTTTACTCAAAGATAATATAATGAATAAAAATTAAAAGAATAACACAGATATATTATTTAAACTTTAAATATTTTTTAGTTAAAATCGAGTGAATAATATAAATGTATAAGTGAATATATTGTTATTTTTAATAAATATATTGATCTTTATAAATAAATATTATTAGATTATGAGGAAAGAACATTTAATATTTTTAGTTATTTTATAATTATTACAATGAGCTTAAAGATGATGTAAGCCCCAGTTTAGTCAATAGATAAAAATACTGTTGGTTCTTTAGACTTGATGTAGGGAATAGGTGATAGAGGGTGGCTCAATTTACTGATTACTTGATTTTTATATGCATTTAAGGTACGGAATATATGTTTAGTATAATTTCATAATAAAATTTTTAGTAAAGTAGTATTATTAAAAATACGAAGATATAAAAATATTATAATAAGAAAAGATTATATACGTTTATAATAATTCTTCGTCTGATTGGACCCTTTTTTATATAGAAGTTAAAAGAAATTGAGATCTTTTAGTTATATTTGAGAATGAGAGATAAAGGAGTGTTTAATTAAAAATGGATAAAATGTTATTAATAAATTATACGATATTATATGTGATAGTGAGTGTGTGACGTTCGTGTAGTTGATAAACAGCATATAGCAGTATAAAAAAAAAAAGAAGAATAATAATATAACCACACAACAAATCAAGAATAGAGACCAAATCTCCACGTTCCAATCAATAGTGATGTGAAAAAAATGTTATGGAATATAAAATGTAGGAGTGTGTGTGTGTGTGTGAATAATGTGTTGGTTGTTGTGATTGTGTGTTTGTGTGTAATCTTGTGTGTGAGTGGTAAATCTGTGTGTGTGGTTGTAAGTAAATCTGTGTGAGTGTAATAAATCTGTGTGTGTGTGAGTATCTGTGTGTGAGTGTAAGTGATAATGTAAGTGATCTAGGGATAAATGTTAAGTGCATAGTGAATAGTATAGTGTATTTAGTATCATATTAGTGATATGTGTGTATAAGTGTAGTGTGTGTGGTATGAATGTGATGATGTGTGTGTGTAGTTGGTGCCTGACATAGTGTATAAGTGTAAGTGTAAATGTACGAAACGTAAATGTTAAAAATAAATAAAGTAGTCATAGATGATGTGTGTTATAGTGTATAGTGAGATGTGTGATATAGTGTAAAGATGTGTGTGTTGTATTGTGTGTTGTGTGTTGTGTGGTGCGGATGTATAATAGTGTGTGTGTGATGTGTGTTATGTTGTGTTCTAAATAAATATGATAGTGCATAATAGCAAATAACATATTAAGATATTAATAAAATAATAAAAAATATAAATATATAATATATAAAAAAATAAAAATAATGAATAAATACAATAAAAAGTTATAATAAAATAATGGTAATATGTTAATGAAATATGATATGAGTAGAGCTAGTAAAGCAGGAAAGTTAAACAGTATAGAGAATTAGTTAAGCAGATTTCTGCTCCTGGTTAAGCAGTACATCATCAGAGATTTATCTCACCATTTCTCAACCATCAGACAAAGCAGATTTAAAATGCAGTAAAAACAATAAAGCTTTACTAATTCCCCTCAAATAGGTTTGTTAGGGTAACACTACTCTATTGATTTACTGAATTTACTAAGCTATATTAAGGTATAGATATTTAAATATCAGTACATCATCCTGTAAGGCTCCCCGCGTGAAATTGAGTTAAAAATCAAAGTGGTGAAAGTAAATAGAGTAAAAAAGGCCAACAAGCAGTAAAAAAAGTAATATCTATTCCCCCCCCTATTGATACCAAAAAACAACAGCACCATTACTTTAATGATACACCCAAAATTATCACTTGTATAATAATATAGTGAGTTAAAGCAGTAAACATATAAGTAAACAGTAAATTAGAGTTTAAAGCCAAGGTAAACATTGAGTTTTAAAGAGTAAAAAGTGTATAAACAAAGGGTCTACTTATCCTCTTTAGGTGTTTAGGTTAACCTTTTATTGATTACTGATATTACTGCGTTTAGTGTAATGTAATGTTAATGTTTTAATAATTGGTAAGTATATGTATGTAAAATAAAATGCATTTCATATATCAGGGCGACTCTCGGTTTATTTTTCTATGTACATACATTTGTTTGATAAAATTAATAAAAGTATTAAGTAAAAGTAATTAAGTAAATAATATAATAATAATATGTTGTATAAATATAGGTCTGTAATGATGTTCAGTTTGTGTACTGTCGATAAATGTTATTTAATAAAATTGTTTAATTATGAAATAAATAATAAAATGAATTTTAGATATTATATATTATATTTTTCATTCGCGCCAGCGTGCGGTGGATGGGTGTGCATGAGGCATCTCTTTGCGGGAGGTGGGCTCTTGCTGGCCCGGCCTGATAGAAGGGCGTTTATGATCTAGAGGATTAGACAAAGAGATTGAGTCATTCAATGATTAATTTCATAATTATAAGGTGGTAAAAAATTAAATGACTTCATAAAAGATAGAGTATGAGAATGAGGCAAAAATTGAGTTTTCGAGAAAAAAAAAAAAAATAATCTAGTGAGATGAAAGTAGAATAAGGTATGGAGTGAGTGTAAGGTAATGGTGTAGTGTAAAGTAGTTTGATGCGAGTATGATAAACTGTTTAATAAGATAGTTATAAATGAATATAGTAGGGAAGATTCTAGCGATTGATAATATAACAAAATCGATTTACCTAATATTAAAAAACTAGGGTAGACACCATATTAGGCTATTTAGGTTCAGGAAGGTAGAAATGGTTTTGAAAAAGTGGTGATCCAGTTGGTACTAGTTGTGACTCATAGAAATGAAGGTACTATGATGAGACCTCCAACTGGACCTCTATGGTGCAGCTCAACATTGCATCTTTGGCAATAATTTGCTCAACTGGACTATGGATATATTAGCAACTAATAGATAATATAAGATACTTTTACTGAGGATGAATTGGGAGCATCTAAAGTTAGCGTGGTACAAAATTGACTATATAGGTAATATTTGCAGGTCAAGTCCGATAAAATATATGGTCAATAACAAGCGTTAAGAATCAGAAAGGGTAGTTCCTAAAGGAAGGATCATAAATATAAATTTACCGTGGGTCAAAATTTACCTATGGAAGACAAGGTTGGCAGTGTGTTGTACTTGTATTAGTGTTATAATATGTAAGTTGTTATTGGATAAAATGGTAGTATAGTATAGTGATTAGTGTATAAAAGTTGTCATAGGAAATAGGTGTATAGTGATATCAAACAAGGGTAATGACATACGAAATAAAAGGGCTAAAGTCCTATATGGAAGACAAAAATTAAGTGAAGGTAATAAATTATGGACACTCACGGAAAGACCAAGGAATTGTCGTGTGTTGTAGTGTTTGTATAATAGTAATGTTAAGTGCAGTATCTATTGGAGGAGTTTAAAGTTGTCATGTGATGTTGTTATAAGTGTGATGTGTGTAAAAAGTAAAATATAAAAAAAAAAAATTGTTGAAGGTGTGAAAAATGAGAAAAAAAACTCGTGCGTCGAAAACTTGTGTTGTGGTGTAGTGTTGTAGAATATTGTGCTGTAAATGTGTGTGTGTTAAGATGTGACTAGTATCATGGTCAACAAGGTTAAGACATCAAAATCGGGGGCTAGCCCCTAAAGGGTTTGGGCAAAATATTACTTGGGGCAAAAATGGACCATGGTATCTGTCAAGCTTTAGGAAAGCATTAGGGAAGACCCCATAAAGAGTTTAGACATTCAAAAAAATTCGATCGCAGACCAGGCGCAAATAAAGTATGCACTTAAAAATTACCGTGGCAATAAAATTGACAATGGTTCGAAATAATTAGGGGGGCGTAATAGGGGGTAGTGATTACATCGGTTGCTGACGCAACCGTATTGGCGCACCTTCTTTCGAGTGGTTGCTCAAATCTGAGGTTCTCGTCTTAAAAAAAATTGGGGATGTCAAAAAATGGTGTTGCAAAATGAAATAGGAAAATGTCTCAGAAATAGACGGATCTCAAAAATATTAGTCGCAAAAAATTAATCT
>JABUQX010041047.1:25000-29117 GCA_015478945.1 Trachelipus rathkii | reverse complement strand
TGTGTGTGAGTGTGTGTGTGTGTGTATGTGTGCCTAAGCGAGTATGTGTTGTAAATAATAATTCGCGCGGAAATATTGCGCCTGCGGGCGCACGCGGCGGCGGGAACGCGGAAATATTGCGCCTGCGGGCGCACGCGGCGGGCGGGGGACGCGGCGGGACGCACCTGCGGGTGCGGGGTTGGCTGCCTTTGCGGGTGGGGCTCATGCTGAGCCCTGGTGGTTAGCTTATGAACTAGTGAATTAATTATTATCTATTCTAGTGAAATTAATAATTATTCCTCAATGTAAGTATTTATTATAAATATGATATACACTTAGTAAAAATAAAACACTTTTAATACAAATCAGATAACTTGTGCACAGCTTAACAGCTAAAATGACTATGATTTTAAAATGAGTTTGGGTCTAAAAGATAATAAAACACACACCTGCTCAAATACAAGTTTAAAGAACAACGTTAATTTTCAAAAGACGATAAAATAATTCTCGACCAATCACATACGAGGTCATATAGAGATAAGGATTACCCCGACCAATCACAAGTAAGGAAAACATTTCCTTTTTACCTGCTTAAAGGATCTTTCCGATCCAGCATGTTTCAGTTTGAAATATATTTATAAAAATAATAATAACAATGATTCTTGTCTATACTGGAATTACCTTTTGACCTGGTATTAGGATTAAATTAGCCCGTCTACAAAAAGGCTTATCCTAAATTTACAGATAGAGGTCAGTTTCGTATCTGTAAGGAGTGCGGGTTGTTGTGTTTTCTCGTGATGGATTGTCAATGTACATAGATAATAATAATAATAATAAAGAAAACCCGAATTATTTAAAAAAACTTTGAAATATTTTTAGTTAACATCGAGTGAATAATATAAATGTAAGTGAATAATTGTTATTTTTAAATAAAAACTTAGAATGATTTTAATAAAATACATGTTATGTTAGCAGAGAAGAACTTATTTTGTTATTTTATACTTATTACATGGCTAAAGATGATGTAAAGCAGTAAGTCAATAGAACAAAACGTGGCATAGCTTGATGTAGAGGGGTGCTAGGGGCTGGCCTTACTGATTTACTGATTTATTGCTTTAAGGTACGTAAAATATATGTTTTTAATAAAATTTCATAAAATTTTAGTAAAAGTTATTTTAAAACTTGATAGTTATAAAATTTATAAACAAAAAGTATTAACAGTTAATAATAAATTCTTTGCTCAAAGATAATGATTGATTTATTATAGAAGTTTTAAGAAACTTTGAAATAATTTTAGTTGTATTTGAATGAGTAATATAAATGTACGTTTTTAATTAAAACATAAAATGTTTTAATAAATTATACGTTATATGTGTAAGTGAGTGTGCGTAGTGTATGTGTGTGTGTGTGTGTGTGTGTGTGTGTGTAAATCTGTGTGCAAGTGTAAGTAAATCTGTGTGTAAGTAAATCTGTGTGTGAGTGTAAGTAAATCTGTGTGAGTGTAAGTAAATCTGTGTGAGTGTAAGTGTAAATGTAAGTGTCTATGGACAAATGTATGTGTCATAGTGAATGTGTGTATAAGTATCATAGTGAATGTGTGTGTGACCGCATGTGTATAAGTGTAAATGTAAGTGTCTATGGGTAAAATGTAAGTGTCATAGTGAATGTGTGTATAAGTGTCATAGTGAATGTGTGTATATGTGTAAGTGTATGTGTGTGTTTGTGTGTGTGTGTGTGTGTGTGTGTGTGTGTGTGTGTGTGTGTGTTCTAAATAATAATAACAATAGGCATGAAGTAAATAACACTAAAGTATAATAAAAATAAAATAATAAAAATAATAATAAAAATAAATAAAAAGTATTAAAACAAAATAAAAAACATAATGTTAATAAAATATATGAGTTAAAGCAGTAAAGCAGAAAGTTAAAGCAGTAAAGCAGAAAGTTAAAGCAGTAAAGCAGAAAGTTAAAGCAGTAAAACATGAGTTAAAGCAGTAAAGCAGTAAAACAAAAGCATACTAATCCCCCCCTTGGTGTTAGGTCACACCTCTATTGATTTACTGATTTACTGCTTTATGTATGTAATGTTAATGAATATGTGAGTTAACAGTGAAACATATGAGTTAAAGCAGTAAACATGAGTTAAAGCAGTAAAACATGAGTTAAAGCAGTAAAACAGTAAAACAAAAGCATACTAATCCCCCCTAGGTGTTAGGTAACACCTCTATTGATTTACTGATTTACTGCTTTAAGGTATGTAATGTTAATAAATATGTGAGTTAAAGCAGTAAAACATGTTAAAACAGTAAAGCATGAGTAAAGCAGTAAAAACAGCAAAACAAAAGCTTGATGTAGAGGGGTGCTAGGGGCTGGCCCTACTGATTTACTGTTTTTCTGTTTTAAGTTCTGTAACGTATATTTTTTACTTAAAATGTTTAAGTGCCTAAAAATTAGGATGGGCTAAAATTGACTCATGGAAGACCAAAGTGGGTTGGTCGTGTGTTTTATACATGTGTATGCTGAAAATGTAAGTGTGGCAATCATGGTGAGTGGCAGTCATATGAATGTGTGTATAAGTGTAAGTGGGTGTGTGTATGTGTGTGTGTGTTTGTGACCGCTTGTGTATAAGTGTAAATGTAAGTGTCTATGGGTAAATGTAAGTGTCATAGTGAATGTGTGTATAAGTGTCATAGTGAATGTGTGTATAAGTGTCATAGTGAATGTGTGTGTGTGTGTGTGTGTGTGTGTGTGTGTGTGTGTGTGTGTGTATATGTATAAGTGTGTATGTGTATATGTGTGTGTGTGTGTGTGTGTGTGTGTGTGTGTGTGTGTGTGTGTGTGTGTGTGTGTGTGTGTGTGTGTGTGTGTGTGTGTGTGCACGGATGGAAACAAGTTAGGATAGATCCATACAGGTCAGGTTCCTACATGACCTCATGTTAGCACAGATACCTACCAAAGGCTAGGCATCAGTTACCTGGATGAGCTCAAGGCGGGGCGGAGGCTAGGTGCAGGAGTAGGATAGGTGTAGGCTAGGTATAGGTGTACGCTAGGTTAGGTTAGGTTAGGTTAGGTTAGGTTAGGTTAGGTTAGGTTAGGTTAGTCGTTAGTGCTATCAGGTTAGTGCAGGTTTAGCTAGGTGTAGGCTGGGCATAGGTAATCCGCGCGCTTCTCACCGCCTGAATATCACATCAAACGTTAATATATATGAGATATATATATATATATATATATATATATATGTATATATATATATATATATATATATATATATATATATATACATATCTATATATATATAAAAAAAAAAAATTTTCTCTCTCGTTGTATATATATATATATATATATATATATATATATATATATATATATATATATATATATATATATATATATATATATATATATATATATATATATATAAATTGCATATATATAAAATGCAAAATCGAGATGCGCTTTTTCTAAACTTTTAATATGGAAATAGCTATTTCCAAAATTTGTGCTATGCATAAAATGATTTATATATAAGTAACATTTGTTTATATATTAAAGGGCATTCAGACGGAGCCCAATTAGTTAAGTCCTATACACTTCCTTAAGAGGCTACGGGTCGAGTTCCAGTTCGGTTAGTGACTGGTATAGGTCACATTTTTTAAATTCCCACAATTCCTTTGTTCATTCTTGTGGGTGGGATGATTCGCATCAGAAGATAGAAGATGTTATGCGCATGCGCATGATGCATATACATGTATGCGCAAACGCATGGTACATATACATGACTAAGTAGTAGTATAAAATGACATGTGGCGACCATTCCTTAAAGAAGGCCCAAGGGGTTCAGGATACCTGTGAAACCTTCCAGAAGAGTACAAGAGCAACTATATATATATATATATATATATATATATATATATATATATATAGTATATATATATATATATATATATATATATATATATATATATATATATATATATATATATATATATATATATATATAGTGAAATGCAAATTTGAAAATAGATTCAATGAAAACTATGGTATAGGGGATTGGGAAGACCTCCTTGGAGAGCACAGACAGATAAAGCAGTCACGGTGAATGGTATGGGTATAGAGAAACGATGAATGGAACGGGTAGG
>JABUQX010041047.1:12500-20000 GCA_015478945.1 Trachelipus rathkii | reverse complement strand
GATGGACAGAGTCGGGGTTTCTCGGCCTACCGGGGGACTTCGTCCCCCCTCTGTCCCTCCGTCGGCTCGAACCCCCTAAAAAGGAAATAAAAAGAAAAATTAACATTTTCTCCAGAGCATAATAAAAAAACAATATTTGGTAACTCTTGCTCTCGTACTACTGCAGAAATGGAAGGTTACTGAGAGCGTACGCTGCCAGACCTAAGATGATACTAATATTTAAGGTGTTATTAATAAATATTAGAATAAAATAAAAAATTTAAGTTTCATAGATGAAATTGCTTGCTGAAATCAAAAATGTTATTTATTTTCCTGTAGCTGTTATAGTTTTTTAGTTACATGCATGTTGCTTTCGGGATGCTGGCATATATATATATATATATATATATATATATATATTTTATATATATATATATATATATATATATATATATATATATATATATATATATATATATATATATATATATATATATATATATATATATATATATATATATATATATATATATATATCTGCCTTTTCATTAGCCGTCATATGTATCTTAAAAACTATTAATGCTACAGTTAAAAGGAATACATTTTTGTAATCAGCGGAAAATTTTAGTTATGGAAATTAATATTTAAATATAATTAATGTAATAAATGATTAATAAATATCAATTAATATGTTTGTGTTAATTCGAAAATCTCATCAAACATCCGACATTTAAATATAGTTCATTGCAAACGAAATTGGTAATAGGGTCTAAATTGCTAAATTTCACGTGCACAAAATTAAATAATTTATATATTATATATATATATATATATATATATATATATATATATATATGTAGATTATTACATATATATATATATATATATATATATATATATATATATATATATATATATATATATATATATATATATATATATATATATATATATATATATATATATACGGCACAGTGGGGGGCTCGAGCAGACGGGGAACATAGGGGGGTTGTTCCATACCCTAGGGAGGGTGAGAACCCGTTGATGCCCAAATACCAAAGAGCGGGGGTTACGGAGACCCTCCCCGGAGGGAGGGAACCCACCCCGTCGTTCCCCCGGAAGGCCGAAAGACCCCGACCATCTCTGCGGTCAACCCTTGGGTATTCTTTAGTTAAACACCACCCAACATTAAAGGCCAACGTAAGGTTACGTTAATTAAAATAAGTTTAAAATTACTATTCTACATTTTATTCACTTTTTTTTTAAACCGATTTTTTTTTATTTTTTAAAAGTGTTTCATAACTAAAATTTTACGCTGATTCCAAAAATGTATTCTTTTACTGTAGCATTAATAGTTTTTAAGATACATATGACGGCTAATAGAAAGAGGCTGACTATATATATATATATATATATATATATATATATATATATATATATATATAGGAGTATATATATATATATATATATATATATATATAGTATAGGCGAATTGGTGAAACCGTACTGTGACTATCGAGGTACCTAACTTAACCTAACCTAACTTAACCTAACCTAACTTAACCTAAATTAATTTTCATTATTATACCAGTTTGTGATCAGGAAACTTAGGAGGTTCTGGTTTTTACGCTATCCTTGTGAGGTGGTTGACTATATCCTCACTAGTCACAGTACAGTTTCTAAAACCCTGCACTATGATATATATATATATATATGATGGTATATATAGAAAGATATATATATATATTATATATATATATATATATATATATATATATATATATATATATATATATATATAGGTGGGCAGGATACGTTACTCCGCTTCTCCGTTACTAACGGATTAAACCACATAAAAAAAACAATGGTTTAAACCATAAAAAAAACCATGCATAAAATATTTAAAAAATGTATTTATTAATGGTTTTCTTTAGCATGTTGATATGGTTTTCTCAATTTTTCAATCGAAGAGTAACTGAAAGGCAATAAAAAATTTTCTGCTGATTTTATATTATTGTGAGAATGATTATATATATATATATATATATATATATATATATATATATATATATATATATATATATATATATATATATATATATATATATATATATATATATATATATTATTATTACATATATATATATATATATATATATATATATATATATATATATATATATATATATATATATATGTGTGTGAAAAAAATGTTTTTTTTTTTTTTTTTTTTTTTTAAAACACTTTTTTTTTTTAAACAAATGTTTCCTTTTTTTGTTTTTGTTTTAAAATTATTTTATGTATATTAAAGATGTTTTAAATTATACAGCAGTACCAATACCCCTTCTAGGCCTAAATATTGACTATTAATACGGATTTTATATATACAGTGTATATATATATATATATATATATATATATATATATATAAAAAAAAAGTAAATTATATAAGTATATATATATATATATATATATATATATATATATATATATATATATATATATATATATATATGATAAAAAAAAGGATGGTATAACAGGTGGTTTTGGGTGTCAGGAGAAAATGAGAATGGTAGGAAGGTGATTGATTTCTGTGAGGGGAGAGGTATGTGTGTAAGTAATACTTTCTTTAAACACAAGAGTATCCATAAGTATACTAGAGTTGGTGTAGGTAGAGATGGTATCGAAGTGAAAAGTATGATTGATTTTGTGTTGGTGAAGAAGGAGATGTTGAAGTATGTGTTTAAATCAGTGAGGGGCTTTAGGAATGGGATTATCGGATCATTATGTTGTTCTATGTAAAATTGTTAGTGGGGACTTGGATGGAGAGGAAGGTGATACGAAAGGAAGTGGGTAAAATTAAGAGTGAGAAGTTTAGTGAACAAGGTAATAAGGATGATTTCAAATCGCTTGCAAATAAATCAGCTGAATGTGAACAAGTTGAAACTGAATAAACTGAAGAAAATGAAGGAAGATTTGTTAGCAGTGCAAAAGAAGTGTGGGTGTGCTAAAGTAGGAAGTAAGAATGATAACAGTGAGTAGTGGAATATATGTATATATATATATATATATGTATATATGTGTATGTGTGTATGTATATATATATATTTTTTTTTTTAAATATTTTTATTTATTTATATAAAAAAGCGCCCGATAGCTCAGTGTTAGAGCACTCGCCCAACAAAGCGAGGGTACCAGGTTCGCAACTGGTCGGGTGGGAGAATGTGAGCTATTCTCTCCTTGGGCTTGGCTTCGTCCTGCTCGGACGTTAAGTGAGTACACCTCCTCCTTGATTAGGGCTCTGCCCGTGAGTGATGGTGTTTATCTCTGTAAAAAAAAAAAAAAAAAAAAAAAAAAAAGCGGTTAAAAGTAAAAAAGAAGCGTGGTTGAATGTACTAAAAGCAAATGATGAAGTTTCAAAAGAAAGATGCTTGGAATTATATAAGGAGGAAAAAAGGAATGCTAAAAGATGCATATGTAAGAGAAAAGAAGAGGTAAATGAACAGTTTGGAAGGAGGATGAATGGGGACTTACAAGGGAATAGGAAGCTCTTCTGGAAGGAAGCGCGAAAGGTTAAGAATGAGAATAAGGGGAACCTGCTTAGAATAATGAATAGGGATGGTGTTTTTGTAACTGATGAAATGGATGTGAGAGGAGTGTGGAAAGAACACTTGAAAATCTGTATAATATTGGCAGTAATGAGGATAGTGAATGTGTGTGGGTTTGATGGTGCAAGAAGGAATAGGTATTTTGGGGATGAGGTTATTAGCAAGGAGGATAATGGGTAGAGTGAGAAAGTTGAAGAATGGTAAATCTGCAGGTATAGATGAAATTACTGGTGAAATGATAAAGAACGGAGGCAAGATGGTGATTGATTGGATCTTGAAGTTGTGTAATAAAGCGTTTATGGAGGGTATAGTTATAGTACCTTTATATAAGGGTAAGGGAGATAAAGGGAACTGTAGAAATTATAGGGTATTTAGTTTATTGAGTGTTGTAGGGAAGATATATGCTGGTGTTTTGGTCGAAAGAGTGCGTCGAGTGACTGAAGGACTGATTGGTGAAGAACAAGGTGCGTTTAGGAGTGGTAGAGGATGTATGGATCAAATCTTTACATTGAAGCAAATGATAGAGAAAATGAGAGAGAGGAAGAATAAATTGTATTTAGGTTTTATGGATTTGCAACAGGGGTATGATAGGGTTAATAGGGAAGGTCTATGGCAGGTGTTAGTGATATATAGTGTTGGTGATAGGCTTCTGAATGGAATCAAAAGTATGTATGACGATAGTGAGGCGTGTGTAAGAATAAATGGTGTCAAAGGTGATTGGTTTAGTATTAATAGCGGAGTGAGGCAGAGTTGTGTTATGTCTCCTTGGTTATTCAATTTGTATATGGATGGGGTTATGAAAGAATTGAAGGTGGGCGTGACAGGAAATGGTGTTAGAATGATGGAGATGAGTGGAGGGTGCCCTACCTATTATATGCGGATGATTTGGTTTTGTGTGGCGAATCTGAAGAGTTTTGAGAGGATTGGTAGAGAGATTTGGCAGGGTGTGTAAAAGGAGGGGTTTGAAAGTAAACGTAGATAAGAGTAAGGTTATTGTTGTGAGTGAGGACAGTCCTCAGTGTGAAGTTATGTTAGATGGTGAGCAGCTGGAACAAGTGTCTGAGTTTAAATATTTAGGGTATATGTTGGATGAGAAGGGAACGGATGATGCAGAGTTTAGTAGGAAAGTTGTGAATGGCAGGAAGGTGGCTGGTGCAATTAAATCGTTGGTGAATGTAAAGGGACTTACATGACGGTATGTTGTTACCTGTGTTATTGTATAGTAGTGAGACTATGGTCTGGAATAAGAAGTATAGATCTAAAGTTCAATGTGTTCAGATGGACAACTTAGGGGCATGCTAGGTGTGAGAAGAATTGATAAAATGAGGAATGAACGTATTAGAGAGTTGTGTGGTGTGAAGAAAGGGGTAAATGAGAGAATAAATGAAAGTATGTTGAGATGGTTTGGTCATGTGGAAAGGATGAATGATAGTCGGTTTTTAAGCAGATGTATAGTGGCGAGTGTGTTGAAAACCGACCGGCTGGGAGATCGAAGAAAAAGTGGATTGAGTCAGTAAACGAATGTCTGAAGGAGAGAAATGTGAGTTTGGCAGAGGCGAGAATAAAGGTGCATAATAAGAGAGAATGGCTGGGTTTTGTGAGGGGGTATGGTTGTGGCCCACCTGGGTCAAGGGATGAACCCTTACACTGACGATTTACCATAGTGAGGGTCCGTCGCAGTCCCGTGAAGCTATAGGGTGGATTTTCTGACTGCGACGAGTCCTTACTAATTAATGGAACAGAGGGGGGGTAAGGCTGGGCTTTCTTTTCGACTTTTGTTATATTCTTCTACTGCTTTCTTCTTTTCTGATGCTTGTTACGCACCTTACCACCAGTCTTGGGGAGAAAAAGATAGATGAAGAATATATATATATATATACAGTATATATATATATATATATATATATATATATATATATATATATATATATATATATATATAGTATATATATATATATATATATATATATATATATATATATATATATATATATATATATATATATATATATATATATATATATATATAGATATATATATATATATATATATATATATATATATATATATATATATATATATATATATATATATATATATATAAAATAATAATAATAATAATAATAATAATAATAATAATAATAATAATATAATAATAATAATAATAATAATAATAATAATCAGATCATGTGAAATGTAATAATTATATGCCCTAGAGCACTAATAAAACTTTATTAAGTACTAAACTCTACTTTATATATTGTATACCTCTTTTAACATATTGTATTTACTGTATTTTAATGCTAAATACCCTAAAAAGACTTGATATATATGAAAAATAAGTAATTTAAAAAAAAACAAAAAAAAACCAAAAATTTTGGCCATTGGTCTTTTTTTAAAAAAAAACGTGTACGAACGGTTTTTTTTAATCCCAACCCTATATATATATATATATATCAAAAAATATGATATATATATATATATATATATATATATATATATATATATATATATATATATATATATATATATATATATATATATATATATATATATATATATATTTTAAATAATATATATATATATATATATATATATATATATATATATATATATATATATATATATATATATATATATATATATTATTTGTAAATTTAACATGTTTAAAACATGATTCTTGTTTCGAGCTCTTGAGGATTTCATTTTCTACCCATCGATGCCACATTTCAAAAGATTATAATAAAACTCATTTGTGGAGTGTGTGGCCACAGCATCAACCAAGCTAGAAGGCAATGACTGTAAACTAAGTGATGATGTTTATATTTGGAAAAATATGAATATGGAGCTAGAACAGCTTAATCCACCACTCAACAGACAAGATTTAAAACAAAAGTAAAAAGGAGGTATCATCAGGCAGTAACAGAAGCTCACTTATTGGCATATATTTTTAACCCAAGATATCAGACCACAGTACTTCCAGAGGATGAGTATTCAAAAGCAGTGGAATTTATGGAATAAAATTAAGAGCAAATTCTCCTCCATTTCATAAAAGTTACCTATTTGATGAGTCTCTGTTGTCAGCAGTGACTCCTTCATCTTGGTACAGATCTCTCAAAGAAAAATTAGATGAGAAGGTCATATATAAAATAATAAGCATATTGTCAGCAACTTCATCAACTGCTAATGTTGAAAGGGTATTTTCAACTTTTGGACTTGTGCACAGCAACATTAGAAATAGGTTGGGAACAGCTAAAGCAGGGAAATTAGTTTTTTGTATAAAATTCTTAATGATAATTTCAGTTTCGACTTTTAATGATGAATCTCTCTCTCTCTCTCTCTCTCTCTCTCTCTCTCTCTCTCTCTCTTCTCTCTCTCTATATATATATATATATATATATATATATATATATATATATATATATATATATATATATATATATATATATATATATATATATATATATATATATATATATATATATATATATATATTTTATTTATATATATATATATATTCCTAGTATTCAAATATAAAGGTAAATAAGAATTCATTAGTATATCATTATAGGTTAATTTGAATAAACTTTTCTTTATGCGTTTTTTTTTTTTTTTTTTTTTTGGTAAAATAATAAAGTATAACCTTTTTTTCAGATAGAGTTTATATATTATAATATACCCTCTTATTTTTTACTTATGAGTTTATGTAAAACTCAAAAAATAATAATAATTTTATACCAGTTTACAGTTATCAAGAAAATTTGAAATTTAAGAATCTAAAGAAATTTATTAAGGAATTTTAAAATATGTGTTAGCACATGTGTATAACAGTTTCCAGTAGTGATTTTTGCCTTTAAAATCTATTAAAACCAATAAAAACCACATTAAAACCATCAAAATAGCATAAAAACCC
>JABUQX010041047.1:0-2500 GCA_015478945.1 Trachelipus rathkii | reverse complement strand
AGCGTATAAAGCTTATTACAAAATAAAAAAAAAAAAAATAAAATTTTTTTTCATAAATGAAATATCTCGGAAAAGTACAACACTTACAGAAAAACCAATTACATATTTGAATCAGCGTGTAAAAGCTTATTACAAAAATAAAAATTTTTTAAAAAAATTAAAAAAAAAAAAAAAAAATTAGCTCTGGAATACGGGGGACAGAGGGGGACGTTTCCATACCCCGTGGGGAGGGGGCGGAACCCCGCGACACCCAAATACCAAAGAGCGGTTCCGGAGACCCTTCCCGGAGGGGGAAATAGTCCCTACCCCGTCGTTCCCGGAAGGCCGAGAGACTCCCGCGCTTCATCTTTTACGTTTTACCCTTGGGTATTCCTTTAGTTAAAAAAAAAAAAAAAAAAAATTAAAACTGACGGAGTCGTAAAACCTAACTGGTCCTATATATTTTTGAATCATGTCCGTCACCCCTTAAATTGACTGTTAGGATCATATACAAGAAATATATGAAAAAACAAAAAAAATCGTGTAACCGACGTAACATACGATATAATATCCTATATATATATATATTATTATTATAAACATATATATATATATTATTATATTATATATATATATATATTATTATATATATATATATTATATATATATATATATATTATTATTATTACATATTATTAGTTTATATCAGCCAATAGTTATAATAAAGATTTATATTATGCTATATATACATATATAAATGATTAAATATAAAGAAATATTTTTATATTTATTATTATATATACATATGCATATATTGTTAAATATTATATTACATATTATTATTAGAATATAGATATATATATATATATATATATGTATTGAGCCAATGTACAGGACCCACCACAGCCCACAAAGAAGCGGCCACACTGGGTTGAATAATCAACTCCACGGGTGGGTCCTGGCTTATGCATATTTTAAATGTTTAAAAAAAATTTGGATGGTGAATGAATATTCAGTTAAAGATAAAAAACTAAATAAAATGATGTCCTTACATTATAAATAGTTCTAATATTACATAACAAAATCATATATTATAAAGAATATTCAGTTCTTGAAGATAAGAGAAAATAGAATTACTGCTAAAGTGGTAAGAATCTATTAAGATATGGGATAACCATTTAGAAGGTGTTATGGAATATAAAGTAGGAAAATGACGACGGCGAATGGGGTCCAGTTGGGGACAATCAATGAAGATATGGTGTACAGATTGCGGGGTATTACGACGGGAAAATTTACAGATGGGAGGAGGGTCCCGTGACATGTAGTGGCTCTGAGTGATATTGGTGTGGCCAATACGGAGACGTACAAGTATCACCTCTTGTAAACGCTTTCGTCGGTGAGAGGAAGACCACTCACCAATGCTCGGCTTTATATTTCTAAGTTTCTCTCCCCGCTGATCGCCCAGCACTCTTGCCAATAAGACCGGAAGCCTTGTCGGAGAGCATGATAATAATTAATCAGTTGATGGGAGGAGGCCTTATCGAATGACATCTGAGGGGTATCTGGAACAGCTCCTAAAAGAAGAAGCGGCCATTTTGGCCTCTCTGCAGACGATTTCATTGCCAGTTACCCCTACATGAGAGGGGGGTCCAACATAGTATGATTTGTTTCTTAGGGAGTGGAGCAGCGGAAGAAATCTTTGTACAGCAGATACCACTGTGTTTTTAGAATAAGGGATTTTAAGCGAGTGGAGTGCGCTGAGTGAATCTGAGTAAATAACAAAAGAGTGGTCTTGGTTAATTAATAGAATTCGAGAAAGGGCAATCATTATGGCCATTAATTCTGTAGTAAAAATTGAAGAATGAGGAGGGAGGGTATGGGAAAGGTTGCGGTCAGGAAAGACAGCAGACTCACCCACACTGTCCTCTGTTTTAGAGCCGTCAGTAAGCACGAGTAAATTTACCGTGAACTGCGGAATGAGATGGGAATTATGCCTTTAAGAACGCAGCAGGGTGGCTAGATTTGGATAGAGAGGTCAATTTCAGGCAAATGGTGGGAACAGGGAATAGCCTAGGAGTATACCCTTCGCCACAAGAGAGAGGCAGCACCTTCTGCAAAGAGATGTTGAAGAAGTTAAGGATATTATAAACTGTGCTTGCAAATGACCAGTAATTAGGATTCTGAGGTATCTCCCGCAGAATCGGTAGAGCAAGACGGTATTATCGGAAAGAGGAGATAACTTATGCACATGATGTATCCCCTTCGAAGAGAGAGTGGCATCACATTGGATTCAACTTCAAGGCTAACCTGAAGAACGATCGGAAGACTCCAGTGGATATACGAATCGTCTCGTTTTGGATGGGATGTAACAGGTGTGGTAGAGCTGGGGAGGCCTGACATTATACTGCACAATCATAGTCCAGCTTTGATCGGATTAGGGCGATATATATATATATATATATATATATATATATAGAGCAAAGAGCAGCAGTATATATATATATATATATAAAGCATGCGC
>JABUQX010041046.1:0-35098 GCA_015478945.1 Trachelipus rathkii | reverse complement strand
ATATATATATATATATATATATATATATATATATATATATATATATATATATATATATATATATGGACTACCGTACTATAAAATAAGGGTTTTAAAATCTATATTATAATAATAAAGATAAAACTCAATTTGAGGCAAAAGCTATTATGATAGATTACAACAAAGAATTTATGAGAGTTATGTATTTATTCATGTACGGTATAATTGCCTACATCTTATAAGATCACACTTAAATGAATTTATTCTTTTTTTGATATATATTATTTAAAAGTGAAACAGCCAATAGAACGTCTCTCTCCTACCGGCTAGATCTGGTATCGGAGGGAAGACGCCAGTTAGTTAGGCATACGACTTCAATGCCATAAAGACGTGTCAGGGCATTGGCCCTGGCACGCTAAAATATATTATTTTTATAATAAAACTAAAGGTGTTATTATATAATTAATATTCTTATAAAAAGATCTCTTTTAAGTGTCATTTTGATACGCTAAGTTGATTCACCAGTGAAATAATAAGATATAAAAATTAGAGAGAATGGTGAATAACAGCTAGCACAGTACATCGAGGCATATGGCACTCGCCCCTGTGCGAATCATTCTAATAAATATAATATTGGGATTTGAGTACTCACGAAAATATATTCGAAGGGTCTGTGGCCCAGTCCTTATTTATTATATAAAATAAAAAATTAACTATTATGATCTGTGATAAACAATATAAGAAAGAAGATTAATAAAAGAATAACATCAAATCTATTTAATACACCTTCCATCTTATTAATTAGTGTACCCGAGGGGTGAGTGATTTAATTCTATGTTTAATTAATTAATGACCTCATCTACTCGCGCTACATATATATATATATATATATATGGTCAGCATCCCGAAAAGTTCCAGGCATGTAACTAGAAAACTATAACAGGTACACGAAAATAAATATAATTTTATTAATCAGGAGATTTTTACCCCGGAAATTAAAAATAAAATATAAAAAATAACGCTTTTTAAAAAATTAAAATTGTTAAAAATGTTGAAAAAATTAGTTTTTTGAGAATTCAAAGATGCCGCTTACTCCGAGTGAGCACGCAAAGGTGCCAAATGTTAATTTTTTTTTAAAGCTAACGAAATACCTTCGGGTAAACAAGAACGATGGATAGAGTCAGGGTTTCTCGGCCTGCCGGGGAACGAGGAGGACTTCGTCCCCCCTCCGTTCCCTGTCACCCCGTACAATTATATAAAAGAAAAAATAGCATTTTCTCCAAAGGGTAAAAAAAAGTGGTATTTAGCACCTTTTGCTTTCGGGAACTAATGCACGTTTCAAGGTAAATCAAAGCGGCGTACAATGCCAGGTGTAAGAATTTATAATATTATTTAAGGTGTTATTAATAAATATTACAATAAAATAATTTTTTTAAGTTTCTTCGATGAAATTACTTGCTGAAATAAAAAATGTTATTTATTTTCTGTAGATGTTATAGTTTTCTAGTTACATGCCTGAACTCTTCGGATGCTGGCCTATATATATATATATATATATATATATATATATATATATATATATATATATATATATATATATATATATATATATATATATATATATATATTATATTTATTTTATATATATATATATATATATATACAGACATTGGGGCAAAGTTTTTTTTGCGATGAAATGGACATCCTATGAATTAAATATTCCAACATATGCTTGAAATGAAGAACAGAATAATAGTAGGCTGCTAAAAGTTCAAGGTCAAGAGCTTCGTATTTACGGTGGTGTTCAGATAGCTTCTTGCTGTACAAATCTAACCATCTGATAAAGGGCTGCCCCTACAGAAGTCTGGCTACTATCCGTTACAAGTTGAAGATGGGTAACACCCGGCAAAGAAAATGGAGGAGTTGTTGCGTTTTGTAGTTGATTCTTGATTTCAATGAAGGCTTCTTATTCTTCTGTGTTCCACATAAGAAGCTTATCTTTTGGATGGTGTTCTGCTTTTTGTGATAAAGGAAAGAAGAGTTTTGCAAAACAAGGAATGAAATGGCTGTAGAATCCATTCATTCCCAAGAATCTTCTAAGAGCTGCTGAATCTCGAGGAAGAAGGTACTTGGAAATTTCTGGCGTCTTTTCTGAAGAAGGAGAAATTCTATCCGAAGAAATATGGTATCCTATATAGTTATGAGATGACTCATAGAATTCACATTTTTCTAAGGAAATATTGAAAAAAATTTCTTGAAGAAGCTTGAAAACCGCCCTGGGTTGTTCTTCATGCTATTCTAGAGTTGATAAAAAAATCATCAAGTCATCAAGGAAGACATAAAATAAATTTCAGATGTCGAAAAATGGAGTCCATTATGCGTTGAAATGTAGGGCCAGCATTTTTCAAACCAAATGGCATAGAAACGTATTCAAACAGGACGAAAGGATCTGTAATGGCTGTCTTTTCGATGCCCTCCGGTCGTATTGGAATTTGATGGTATGCCCTCTGAAGGTCTATTTTGCTGAAGATAGCTGATCCATGTAGACGTTGTGAGAGACTTTGAATGTGAGGAAGTGGATACCCATCTCTTTTAGTTATTGCATTCAAAGATCTGTAAACATCACAAGGCCTCCAGGTTCCAGGTTTTTTTTATGGCATCAGATGGAGCGGAGAAGCCCAAGAAAACTTTGAAGGTCTAATGATTCCATTCTTCAAGAGTGTCGAATTCTGCTTTTGCTGCTTTTAGTTTATCTTCGGTAAGACGCCGAGGTCTTGCATACACTGGAGGAGAATCACCAGTCCCTAAGTAATGAACAGGTCCTTTTGAATTAAATTTGATGTTCGTCATGTCAATGGGTGAAGTTAACAAAGGAAACACCTGAAGCAAAGATGAGATGTGAGGGTCCTCAATGTTAGCGTTGACTTTGCACCATTGCCTGCATGTCCTTGCCTGCTGGGCGAAGTAAATGTGAGCACGGCAGACGTGGTGTCCTTGATTTTGACTGTATGGATGCAGTCCCACAGGTGTTCCTGTAGCCGATGTTGTTGTTGTTGTTGTTGTTGTTGTTGTTTCTGCTGCTGTTGCTGCTGCTGAAGTAGTAGGTTGTGTAGTCGTTGCTGTGGACACCGCCATGACAGGAACAGACTATACCAAACCACTAGATAATTTGCTAGTTTGCAAAGTTGTTCAAGGGTAAATGTTGTTTGAGAAACCATTGTTGACCTAAATGTTGGTTGGAAGCTTCTTCAAGAACTGCATTCGGATGATCTCCTCTCCAATCTTTAATTTGGTACCATAACGAAGCATTTCTCGTAGATGAAGGGAAGGCTTGCCACTGTAAGCTTGTTTGGGCATAAACTCGTTGAATAACTCCGTCTTACTTTTCTCGTAGATAGTAATGACTGCGTTCTTCAGCGGAGTGTAAGCTTGAGCATCGAGATCTGCAGAGGAGATATGGTCCACGACGTCAGTGGCCAGCTGGGGAAGAGAGTGGAAGTACTTCGTCTTCTTTGGGGTGATTTTGCCAAGATGAAACTGCGCCTCCATCATTCTGAACCAAGTTGGAACTGAAGCCTCAGAAAACGCTGGAGGTTTTACCTTTATCCCGGCGATAGATTCTTCTATCTGTTCTTCGGCAGGAGGTTGCTTATTTTCATTGCCTGTAGACATCTTCTGGAGAGAGTGTTTCTTCTTCTTGAGCCTTGAGCGGGTGTTCAGACTGCTGGGTTCACCAATGCTGTAGTAGAGGAAGAGGCCAATTATGTAGTGGCAGAAGTGTTGAGAGTTATCCCTTCTTCCTCCGCTGGCAGGTCTAGTTGGTGTAGTGGGCTTGTAGTTATCTCTTCCGCTTGTTCCTCCACTGCATAGGGAGTAGTTGATGGCAGTTCTTTGATAGCTCCTCATATTAGGCTTCGTTTTTTTTTGTTTTTGTTTTTTTGTTGAGGGCCCTAACTATCTACAGGTTCTTGGGATTACACCTTTCACTATTGAAGCCGCCTTCCTCACCAAGAAG
The DNA here is from genome assembly GCA_015478945.1 of Trachelipus rathkii. Lineage (NCBI taxonomy): Eukaryota > Metazoa > Arthropoda > Malacostraca > Isopoda > Trachelipodidae > Trachelipus > Trachelipus rathkii. The sequence goes on along the minus strand of JABUQX010041046.1, from coordinate 31,104 downwards.
AGGCTATATGGTTACGCTTTGATTGGTACTTCGAGGCTAATGAACCTTTAACATAAGATGTTATAACCCTTTTAATAGTTATTTCTTTATAGTAAGGTGTTAAAAACAGCTTTAATTTATTGGTTGTCTTTATTAAAAGTCATCTTTAATATATATTCAAATAAGTCGCCGACTTGACTTATAAATATTTCCTACAAATCTATATATATATATATATATATATATATATATATATATATATATATATATATATATATATATATATATATCTTTGTTAACTTGTAACCAAATTCAGTTTCTTTCACATTTGAAACATCCAAGTTTTCACGATCATTTGAATTCTACTAATTTCCCGAGAAAAAGAAATATATTTTTTAATCCAAAATGCAAGTTATTTGCATAAATAAGATACAAAATAGATGTAGAGAAATAATTAGGTACCACCCTGTAAAAGCAGTAATATAACAATGAAAGTAACAATGTCAAAATTAATGCAATAACAACACTGATAATAATAATAATAATAATAATAATAATATTTATTTTATTACTATATATATATATATATATATATATATATATATATATATATATATATATATATATATATATATATATATATATATATATTTATATATATATATATTTTTACTATATATGTTATATATATATATATAGCCTGGTAACATTGAAGCTAATCTACCTGTAATGATTTTTATTCATGGGGGTGGATTTTATTGTGGAGGTGCTTCAATGTATGGACCAAAAGCTCTCGTAAATCATGAAACAATCCTGGTAGTTATGCAGTATCGTTTGGGTATCTTTGGTAAGCTAAATTTGTAATTTCCATTCAAGTTTCTAACAATTATTTTAGGTGTTATTTTTAATCTGCTTTTAGCCTAACCATGGGATAGGCTCTTCAACTGTGATGGACATCACTAAAATTAGATAAAGTAAATATCTTTTTTTTAAATAGAAACCCTTGTTCTTTGGACTTAATATCATATCAAATAGCTAGCAACAGTATTGGTCAAAACTAGGATTTAATATCGTAATATAAAAAGTTTTTAATTTTGTAAGTAATATTTCCTATACAGAATTTTTTTTCAGGAGGGAAGAAATCTATTTTTTTTTCAGTTTTTACTTATTTCCATTGCTTTGTATTTGAAAATTTGATAAAATTTAGATTTTTCCAAAATTTCAGGCCACCAATCCCTCATACACCAGTGATGTTAATGACTGTGGTAATTATAAGTGTTTGACTTTAGCTTAATTTTAAAGAAACAATAAGTTATTTTTATAGTATAATTTATTTCTATAGTATAAGTTGTGTAATTATAAAATTAATTTTTAATTTTATATTTAATCAAATAAGGATTTTATAGGAAATTTTCATTAGTTTAATTAATTATTATAATCAAACTTTAATTCTATATCTTTTCAGCTCATTCAGTGTTAGATCTGATAAAGAATCGGAGATGTTTAATGACCAGCTTATGTGTGGCTTTTGATAAATGCCCGTAAGGGAAAACGTACATTGAGAAATTTTTATTTTTTATTTTGATGAATAAGAGACGAATAAGATCAAATCTTTTCCCATTCCGATTCCAACAAATATTCTAAATCCAATTACAGATTTTACTGTAGCAGATTTTCAAACCTGATTCTTCAACAGATTCACCCAAGTTTACCGACTCAGCAATTCCGTATTCAGATTCCTATTTCAATTCCACAACCCTGTTTAATATGCAGCTTCCCCACGTTCGTTAATCATTATTTTTAAAATGTCAAAAGGAAAAGATATTATGCTCGTATAAATGGCCAGCCTATAAGCGCTCATTTTGTATTCTCGAAAAGTTCTCGAGATATACTATGTAAGTGACGTGTGTAAAGGATGTTTTACTAAGTTGTTCATCTCTAGGACAGTAAAATCTGTACTGAATAGATTACAATGTAGTATATGAATATAATTTAATATCATACATTAAAAATGTAAAGAGAATTTGGTAAATCAGCAATTTTTCTTTCAGATAAGTTGAAGCACGGAGCGATATTGCAGGAGTTTGAATTTCTTGCCCAGTCCGTTTATATATATATATATATATATATATATATATATATATATATATATATATATATATATATATATATATTTTATTTTTTCTTCTTTATCATATATATATATATATAAATATATATATATATACTATATATATATATACTAACTGAACTAGCATATATATATATATATATATATATATATATATATATATATATATATATATATATATATTCGGTAGGATCTTTCTCCTGTAAATTGTTTGAGGGAAAAAGAGATAAAAATTTGGTTATTTTTTATTTTTTTCTATGTACATTATCGAACAAAATCTACAAACGCTCATGGTGCCAGATGCGTGTTTTTCTTTTTTTAAACAATGCAAAGTGAAATAAATTATAAATATAAAAATAAATTACATTGAGTGAGGTTATGATACGTTAAGTAAAGGTTATGTCAAGTTACGTTAGTTCAAAGATTTAAACTTTCACATTTCTTTAATTAGCTTCTTCGTATTACAACCCTTTGAAGCTACTGGCAACTTTAACCTTAATGCTTATTGGTTAAAAAAAAAAAAAAACCTAAAGTGGGAAAAATACAAAATTTTAATAAATATACCTTTTCGGTGAAAGATCCTACTGAATAGCCATATATATATATATATATATATATATATATATATATATATATATATATATATATATATATATATATATATATATATATATATATATATATATATATATATATTCTAAATTGTTTAATTGAAAAGCTATCTAAAAAAATATTTAAAAATAGGATTCTTTTCAACGGAAGATCCTCTTTTACCTGGTAATATGGGACTTAAAGACCAACAGCTGGCATTAAAATGGGTGAAGGAGAATATTAAACAGTTTGGTGGAAACCCAGAGAGTATGACGCTGTTCGGTGAAAGCGCAGGGGCTGCCTCCGTGCATTATCAAATGCTCTCACCAGGATCTAAAGGTAAGGAACATGGATCAGTCGTCCTGTTATTTTTCATTATATGAATGGTGTACAGTATGATAGAATCATTTTCGCTCCTTTTTTACATTTAATTATATTTATCTAATTATATTTTTACCATTCATCTTTCCTATTTTTATAATTCCACGTTATTGCAATTCTGAATATTATTATTATTATTATTATTATTATTATTATTATTATTATTATTATTATTATTATTATTATTATTATCATTATTATTATCAAAATTTACCTTATAGATATGGTAAATTTTGTTATTATTATTATTATACCTTATGCTCATATTAATATTTCTGCAATCAATCGATCATTTCTTACTCAAAATTTTTAAAGAATTTTCAAACCCAGGTTTCTTTATCTATTTAAGTTGTATATATATAAATATATATATATATATATATAAAGTGCCTGAGAGTGACGCTTTATCTTTTGGTCTTTATTTATATGACATAAATAACACTATATATACTTCTTCCTGCTGCTATATATATAGGCTATTATAAGTGGTTGACTCCAGGGCGAAAATGAAGAATTTGTATCGTTATTTTAACAATTTTAGGAGTAATTACAATAAATTTTAGGTAATGTATCCTAACCCAACTACAACACACACTAACTTAGCTATAACCCAACCCAATTACCTAACCTAACACAACCAAACTTAACCTAAATTAACCTAACCCCTAATTTTTAACGGTCAACCACTTATAAATTTCATATATATATATATATATATATATACATATATATAACTCTATATATATATATATATATATATATATATATATATACTATATATATACTCTTTCATAACTCTATATATATATACCAGCGGGTCGTCGTTTGAGAGTTTATTGCTGTAAAATTGGTAGCCGATAATGTTGAGATGGGCCTTTATTGAAAGTATTTTTCTTTCTGTTTGTAAGTGATGAATGGAAGTTAAGGTGAGACATCCTGATATTACTCTCAAAGCTCTGATTTGTACGATTTTCAGTTTTTGAATGTTGATCCTTGATATTGTGGTAGCCCAACCGGGTGATGCATAATTTAAGATGAAACAGAAATATTGTCTGAAAATTATTGTAAGGGATTCATTTTGTTGGCAAAACTTTGTTCTTGTTAGCGCTTTCATCACATTCAGTTTTTCAGTTTAGAGGATATGTTGTTTATGGGGGGGGAGAATGATATATATGTATCGAAAGTCAGGCCGAGGATAGTGGGTTGCATATTAAAATGGAGTTTGTTGTTCGAGAGGAAAATTGTTAGATGGGTGTTAGATTTTTTGTCAGATATTAGTGGTGTGATAGATGATTTTGGGGGAGAGACTGTCATTCATTGTTCAGCCATTGTTCCAGTTGGTTTTTATATTGCTGTAGTTCTTGTCTTGCTGTATTTATGGAGGGATTTAGAGCTGTGATTGTGAGGTCGTCTGCGTAACTACTGAATTTTACAGAGGGAGACGTAGGATGTAATAAGTCTTGCATGAAAAGATTGAATAGTGTTGGTGGTAATATGGCTCCCTGGGGGACTCCATTGTATAATTTGTATGTTCGAGAAGTGTTGCGTTCCTGTATGATTCTGACTGTACGACCAGACAAAAAGTTTGCTATTATTTTCTTGTCATTGATGCTTATTCCAGTGTTTAGTATTTTGTCTATTAACAGGTGACGTGGGACTGTATCGGATGTGTTGTTTATATCTATTGCTACTGGGAGAGTGCGGGAGGGCGGTATTTTTTGGTTAAAACTAGTGAGAATGTTTTGTGTCAGATCGGTTAGAAGTGTTGTTGTGGTGCTTTTGTCTAAAACCGTGTTGTGTATTTGAGAGGGTGACAAGAGGGGAGATTCTGTTCAGAATTAACCTCTCGAGAACTTTAGATATTGTAGATAGTAATGAGGTGGGTCTATATAAGGCTGGGCTATTGGGTGGTTTGTTAGGGTTTAGTACGGGGGTTATGTGTGCATGTTTTGAGAAAGGTGGCATAGTGTTGGTTTGCTAAGCTGTGTTGAATATTTTCGTTAGTACTGCTATGGCCTTAGTTCCGAGGTGTTTGAGGTGTATGTTGAAGATCCTTAGTTCCGAGGTGTTTGAGGTGTATGTTGAAGATCCTTAGTTCCGAGGTGTTTGAGGTGTATGTTGAAGATCCTTAGTTCCGAGGTGTTTAAGGTGTATGTTGAAGATTTTGTCTGAACCTTCTGCTTGAGGTTTTTGATGGCGTTGAGTACTTTAATTTTCTTAAGCCGTTTAGTTGTTAGTCTATTGGTGGGTGTTGTGGGTTTATGGTCAATTTTAGAGTAATGTGACATTATAAGATTGCGTTGAATTTTAGGGCTAAGGATTCTAATGTTTTGTTTACAGATGGTTTCGTGGGTTGTTGGGGCTGTGTATGAGAGGTATGATTTTTTTTATTGTTCGGCGTATTTTTGCTGAATTGGTCTTTTAGTTTAGAGTTTGGGTGAACTGTTGCCAATTTTTATTCTTGTTCAAGTTGATTAAATTGTTTATTCTGTTGTTGAGGCCTATAATTTGATTAATTTAGACTTGATTTGGTTGTCTATTTTGTCGGAGTAAGTTTCTGTTTTATCAGTTAAAAGTTGGGATTGAAGTGTCTGCGGTAACCTTGGGGGATGCTTTAAATATGGTTTTATTGAGATGTTGTATGGCTTTGTCGAGATATGTGAAGTTAGTTGTTTGGAAGGATTGTAGTTCTTGTCCTATGGAATCAGCGGACACTTGCTAGTTTGTTTTCTTGTAGTTAATGTAAGTTGTTTTATAGGATGTGCGTATGGGATCTTTATTTTGGATAGTAAGTAATATTTTATTGTGATCGCAGGATAAGACGTGAAAAGTTTGCCAAGTTGCGATAACTTAGATTTGGAGGGATCAAAAATAAATATCTTGGGATGTGTGGTTCCGATTATGTTGGAATGGTTGTCGAGTGGGTTGGTTTATGTTGTTGAGGATGCTAAGTGTGTAGTTTCTCCATAAGTGCATCACCTCTTGGTGAAGGTGTGTGCATGTTGAGCCATGCGGAGTGGTGGACAATGAAGTTCCCGATCATTATCAGATTATTATATTGGGTTAGGGGTGATACGTCTGGGAAATAAACTCTGGTTCAGAATTGATAGGTGGGACAAGGGATATGGGCCTTTATTAGAATATATGTTTTTTATATTGATTTTATTTCAACTGATAGGTATGTGGATATTTGGTCGTGGTTCATGAACCATGAAGAACAGACCAAATATATTTCTATAATACCCTACTTAGCTGGTAATCGTTTATATTCACACATGAGCTACAGTAAGAAAGCATGAAGCAGAAGTAAGAATTAAACTGCAAGACAGAACTTTCAAAGTTCAATCATCTTGAAATGTAGATATTACAACACCTTAATCAAGTCTTTCACACATAAAATCTGCTTCAGAACTACCATCAAATAACTTATCTCATCAACACATTACATTTCGAAAGGCTATATATGCACACCTAATTTATATAATAGCGATGGCAACGCGCCCTTGAATTTAGCAAATGGGAACATTTGGAATCATCGTAGCTGCAGCATTACTTTTCTCTGCCTCACTTTTGTCTGATCGGAAGAGGAACATGTTGGTCTCATGCGATGTCAATATAACGTTAAAAACCTTCATTTAGGGTCTGTTTTTATGAATTGGGGTCTAAGTGTTCCACTGGGCACATCTTTTTCATGACTCCTCTGTCCAAACGAATACCTCAAATAAAAGTTGTAGGTTGTTAGAAGCGTCTCTCTGTATACCTTCCATCTGCAATCAACACGCTTCAATATGCAGAAAATTAAAACACTTATTAAGGACAATATTTCTATCATTATAATTCTTAGAGTAAGTGAATAGTTAAAGACAATTGTCCTGCACCAAAAGAACACACAAAAATATGAAACAAGATGCAGACAGATAGAATATGCCTGGGTTAGCGATGAAATCAGTGAGTATAGATTTTCAAGATAGGTTAATGAAAGCGGGTGCATACCTTACAATGTGAAAAGGATAAATTCATCGATGAATGTAATATATTATAACACAGTGTGAGCAAATTGCTACCATTATGATTGCAGTAAACTTTAAAAGCGTAATGCTTTAATCATTTAACATTCCTTTAAATTGCCAGCAGGGTGCTGTCAGAATCATTATTTAAAAATATTCTTATTGTTACATTATTTTTTTGTTTATTATTATTATTATTATTATTATTATTATTATTATTATTATTATTATTATTATTATTATTATTATTATTATTATTATTATTATTATTATTATTATTATTATTATTATTATTATTATTATTTCAGCTTAAAATCATTGGTATTATTAATTTTATATTTATTATTATTATGTTATTATTACTTATTATTATTATTATTATTATTATTTTTATTATTATTTCAGCTTAAAATCATTGGTATTAGGCATTTAATTTGCATTTATCAATATTTTAAATATAACTTTGCTGGCTTTTATTATTATTATTATTATTATTATTTTTATTTTATTATTATTATTATTATTATTATTAATTATTATTTTATTATTTATTATATTATCTTATTTATTATTATTATTATTATTATTATTTTATTATTTATTATTATTATCATCTCATATCATTCATCATCATTTCTATCATATCATCCTCATCTCATCATCATCATCCTCTCATATTCCATCATCATCATCATCAGTCATCATCATTCTTCTTCATATCATCATTTCATCTCTGTCATCATCAATCATTATAATGCATCTCATTCATCTCATCTCATCATCATCATCATTATTATTATTATTATTATTATTATTATTATTCATTATAATAATTGGTTTTATACTATTTATTTATTATTTATAATATTTTAATTATAATTATTTTTGATTTTATTATTATGACCTGATTCTTGCACGATACGATTAGAAATCTAAATAATTAAGTGATGTAAAAATTTACTTACCATTCAGGTGATAGGAAAATGAAAATATTTGTTTGAACTTTTAGAAACCCTGTGAACTCCTCAAACAGTCTCTGTTAATTGTATTTTAAAATTTGAAGATTTAAATAATTTACTGCGTTTTTCTTTTGTAAATTCTAACAGTTTTATTTTTTAATTAGGTTTGTTCCATAGAGTCATAATACAATCTGGGACTGCTATTGCTGGATGGGCAAGTTCAAAACACCACAAGAAGTTTGCCAAATCCATAGGGAACACATTTGGATGCACTGTGGGTGAAGGGACAGAAACTTTCTTGAACTGTATGCAAGAAGTTGATGCTTTCAAACTTTTGGATTTGTCATTTTCAACACTTGTGAGAATCCATTTTTTTTACTTGAATTATAATTTACTCTTTTATTTTATTAGGGTGGTTAATGAGAATTTTAATGAGAATTTTATGTTTCTGAAGTATATGCCCATAAATATTTACGATGCTAGTATTTGAAATAGTAAATTCTACAATTGATGTTTTTAAGTTACTGCAGCAGAGGTAATAGTAATTATTTTTCGAAATAGCTAATGTAAATTACTCACAAAGCAATAATTGTGTAATAATAATAATATAATAAAATATATAATAATATAATAATAATAATAATAATAATAATAATTAATAATATAATATAATATATATAATAATAATATTATAATAATAATAATTATTATTATTTGTAGTAGGGCGGGGATATTGGGACGAAAGATGAATGGGCCCCCCGCAGATCTAGGATTTTACTGAACCTTGACCAACGCGATTTTACCTGACTTGACTTTTTGGCCTTACCTTTGTGGGGCCTTTGACTGGTTTTCGACAACTTTTTGTCTTCCATGGGTCATTTTTGCCCACGGTTAATTAGTTTTGGCAAACCTATTTTTGGCCAACCCTAATTATTTTGGCAACCCCTAATTTTTTTTGCAACCCTAATTTTGCAACGCCTTTCGAAGGAAGGGTTTGCGCAGACGGAGGCGAAGCTCCGTCGTACGTAGTACCCATTTTCCCCCCCCTAATTGTTCGATCAGGGTAATTTTGGCCCACGAGAATTTTTGATTCGTCTTTAGGGGCTTAGCCCTCTTTTTGATGTCTTAACCTTGTTGTTTCGATTCCGCTGCGCCGCAGGCGCGGTTCCGCCCGCCTGACGGCCGGGTTCAATCCCACTGACCGTAGGTTACACCGCACGCCTATGTCGTCCCTCACCTCCTTGTATTACGTCCCACCAGCCCGTCCCGCACCATCTGCACCACACACACACACCCACAACACCACCAACACACACCCTGCGCCCCGTGGTCATGAACGATTCCCCGTCCCTTTTTTTTCTGTTTAACCTTCTCCCTCAAGCCTTATCGTCTTCACCTCTTCGAGTTCTATCGGTTATAAATCAAAATAGAACTCGACCTCTTACCTCTAAGGCAAACCCCTGACCTTTACCCGTCCAGCGCTACGAATTAGGAGAATATATAATTTAATTTTTCATTGTCATTCTAAATTCGCGGCTTCCAAATCCAAATATTATTAATATATAATAAATAATAATGAGATAATAAATAATTATAATAATAAATAATTAATTTATTGTATATTTTATATATATATATATATATTATATTATATTTTTTATATTAAATATATTTTATTTATAATATATTATATATATATTTATATATATATATATATATATATATAATATAAGGAAACGAAAGAGAGAGAGAGAGAGAGAGAGAGAGAGAGAGAGAGAGAGAAGAGAGAGACGAGAGAGAGAGAGGAGAGAGAGAGGGAGAGAGAGATTTTTGCCTGCTGTGGCATGCATTGCTATCAAAGTTTAATTACCGAATTTAATAATACATACTATAAAAATATCTAATGATAAAATATAATTATAATAACGTAATTTTATTTTATCTTAATTAATGTTTATTAATTAATTACATTTATGCGTAAATAATTATTTTGTCTCTAGAAGTGGAGCATTGCTCAGCATTTCGCTAAACACGTTGTATTTTCTAGAAAATAAAAAGTTCATAAACCAATTTTAAAATCACATGGCTTTTTTCACTACCCAACATGCTCATGTCTCTATCGCTCCCTGTTACTTTGCTTGATTGCAGCTTTATATCGACATTGTTTCATTTTTAATTTGAATTATTTTATTATTTACTTATATATAAATATTTTTAGATTTTATATTTTATATTTAATATTCTAATTGTTTTTATATAATTATTTTATTTTATTTTCGGTATTAGGGGTTCACAACGAAGAACTCAACGTGCATTTTTACTTCCCAACATGCTCAGGCCATTATTTGTTTGAAATTGGTTATTGTAAGCCTTGAAAGTGGATAGTATTATTATTGTTATTAATAGATATTATATTATATAATATATATATATATATTATATAGTTATATATATAATATTATATATATATATTAGTATATATATATATATTATATATATATATCATATCTTTACTGTATATATATATATTCACCCTATTCACACTAACACACCACACACACACAACACACACACACACAACCACACATTTTCTTACACTTACACCAGATTTACTTATAACACTATGTCAGTTAACACACATTCACTAATGGCACTTACACACACAGAGTTTACTTACACCTTACATTTACCCATAGACCTACATTTTAACCATAGACATATACACATATGACTTATACAACTTGGTTCACTTGACAATACACATGGCATTTACACACATTCACTATGACCTTATAGACCACATTCACTATGACACTTTTACAAAGATTCCTATGAACTTAATTTACCATAGAACACTCAACCGTTGTACGTGTCCCCCCCCTATTTTAGGCCCAACTTTGGTCTTCCATGGGTCAATTTTAGCCCACCCTTATTTTAGGGCCATCCCTAATTTTTAGGCAGCCTAATTTTCGAACCACCCTGGTTCTTTCCATAGGACAACTTGAGAACCCAGAAATTTTATCGATCACCCTTTTGTATTCTCGTGACATTTTGGCCTTATGGAAGACCAAGGGGTTGGTCGAAAATAGGGTGCCCTAAAAATTAAGGCCATGGCAAAATCAGGTGGGCAAAATTTGACCCATGGAAGACACAGGGTTGGTAGTGCTGTTTGTAGTGTGCATACAGTGTAAATAGTAGATGTCTATTGGGTAATGTAAGTTGTCATAGTGAATGTGTGTAAAAGTGTCATAGTGATGTGTGTATAAGTGTTCTAAATAATAATATGTATAAGTGACCTAGTGTATGTGTGTATAAGTGACTAGTGTGATTATAGTTCATAGAGCTTAAAGGTCTCATGGTTAAATGTAAAGTGGTCTATGGAATGTAAGTGTGTACGAAATCTGTGATGTGTAAGTGCCATTAGTGAAAATGTGTGTGTATAAGTGCTTGTGTATAGTAAATCTTTGTGTGGTAGTGTAAGTAATTGTAGTTGTTGTGTGAGTGTGTGTGTGTTGATGTGTGTGTGTGGTGTGGTGTGTGTGTGTGTGTGAAGTATGTATATTATATATATACTATATATATATATATATTATATTATATATGATTATAATATATTATTTATATATATATAATTACGTATTATATATATATAGATATATTTTATATATAATATAATACACGGTTATCAGATACTTATTCCATTTCAGGCTTACATAAAATTTAACAAAAATGGCCTGAGCTGTTTGGGAAGTAATGCACATGTTAGTTTTCGGGACGAAACTATACCGAAATAAATAAAATATTAAATAAAAATAATCACATATGTAAATAACTAAATAATTCAATTAATAAAATCAATTGACATTGTAATATTAAATCAATTCAATAAAAATGATAAATTTTCGGTGATTAAGCTGGACCAAGCCATTGATGGCAAGTAACGGCGAGTAGATGGACTGAGCATTGTGAGCGTAGTAAAAAGGCATGTGATTTTAAATTGGTTTTATGAACTGGTTTTTTTTTTCTAAAATACACGTGTTTAGCGAAATGTGGCATTGTCACGTGTGTTTCTACAAAAAAATTATTTACGCATGTAATTGTTAATTATTTAATAAATTAATTAGATAAGATAATTTACGTTATTCTTCTTTCATTTCGATTATTATTATTTTTATATTAGTTATTATTAAATTCTGGTATTAAAATTTAAATAAATGATGCGCACGCAGGCAAAATCTCTTCTCTCTTCTTCTCCTTCTCTCTCTTCTCTCTCTCTCTCTCTCTCTCTCTCTCTCTCTCCTCTCTTTCTCTCTCTCTCTTTCGTTTCCTATATATACTATTTATATATATATTATATATTAATATATATCTATATATAATATAATATAATATATTCTATATAAATTATATATATAAGTAATATATAATATATAGTAGTTATATATATATATATATATTATATATATATATATATAAATTATTATTATTAGTATTATTATATATATTATTATTTTTATGATTATTATATTATTTTATTATTATTATTGGAAGCCGCGGACTTGCTTTTATAGACTTGAAATTATTATATATTTCTTCCTATTCGTACGCTGGGGTGGTTAAAAGGTCAGGGGTTTGCCTTAGAGGTAAGAGGTCGAGTTCTATTTTTGAAATACTGACCGATAGATCGACTCATGTACTCTAAGGCAAAACCCTGGACCTTTTAACCACCGTCGCGCTACGAATTTAGGAGAATATATAATTTAAATTTCAAAACTTTAAAAGTCCGCGGCGTTTCCAATAATAATACTAATAATATAATAATAATAATAAAATAATAATAATAATATAATAATAATAATATTTATATATATATATATATATATATATATAATTATATATATAGTATATATATATATATATTAATATATATATATAATAATATATTTATTATATAGATTAATATATAATATTTATATATATATATATATATATCTAATATAATATTATATATATATAATATATATAATATATTTATATATATATATATATTATATATATATATATATATATATATAATTATTATTTTATTTTATTTATTATTATTATTTTATTATCTACTTATTATTATATTATTATTTTATTTGGGAGCCGCGAACTTGCTTTTATAGACTTGAAAATTAATTTATATATTCTCTAATTCGTTGCGATGACGAGGTGGTTAAAAGGTCAGGGTTTGCTTAGGTAAGAGGTCGAGTTCTCATTTTGAATATGACACGGAGTCTAGAACTCGAAACGGTGAAGACGTAGGCTTGAGTTGCAGTACAAGGAGGATTAGAACAGAAAAAAAAAGGGCGGTGGAAAATCGGGCATGACACGTGGCGCAGGTGTTGTGTGGTGGGAGTTGGTGTGTGGTGTGGTGTGATGTTGAATGGGCGGGGACGGGTATGGTGGACGGATGTATTATACAAAAAAAAAACAAGGGGGGGGGATTTGGGACAAGGCGTGCGGAGTGAACTACGGTTCAGTGGGTTGGGATTTGAACCGCAGGTTCAGGGCGGGCGGGACGCGCCTGCGGGCGCAGCGTATCGAAACAACAAGGTTAAGACATCAAAGAAGGGCTAAGTCCCGTTAAAGGGAGATCAAAAAATTACCGTGGGCCCAAATTGACCATGATCGAAAATTAGGGGGGGGTGAAATAGGTAATACGTACGACGAGGGTTCGCCTCCGTCTGGCGCAACCCTTCTTGGAAGGGGTTTGCAAAAATTAGGGTTGCCAAAAAGTTAGGGTTGGCCAAAAATTAGGGTGCCAAAAAATTTAGGTTTGCCAAAATACCGTGGGCCAAAACTGACCCATGGAAGACCAAAGGTGGGTTGAAAAAAAGCAAGGCAAAAGGGTAAAGGCCAAAAGGTCAAGTCAGGTAAATCGCGTGGCAAGGGCAGGTAAAATTCTAGGATTTCTGCGGGGGCCCATGTCATTTTCGTTCGAAATGGATCCGCCCTACTTACAAATAAAAAATATTATTATTATTATTATTTTATTATATTATTATTATTTTATTATTTATTATTATTTATTATTATTATCTATTATGATTCTGTAATTATTATTATTTATTATTATTATATTATTACACAATTTGCAGATTGCTTTGTGAGAATTTACATTTAGCTATTTCGAAAAATAATTACTATTACCTCTGCTGCAGTAACTTAAAAACATCAATTGTAGATTTACTATTTCAAATATAGCATCGTTAAATTATTTATGGGATATACTCAGAACATAAAATTCTCATTAAAATTCTCATTAACCACTCCTTAATAAAATAAAAGAGTAAATTATAATTCAAGTAAAAAAAATGGATTCTCACAAGTGTTGAAAATGACAAATCCAAAAGTTTGAAAGCATCAACTTCTTGCATACAGTTCAAGAAAGTTTCTGTCCCTTCACCCACAGTGCATCCAAATGTGTTCCCTATGGATTTGGGGCAAATTTTGTGGTGTTTTGACTTGCATCCAGCAATAGCAGTCCAGGATTGTAAGGTATGGGAAACCTTCTATGGAACAACCTAATTAAAAAATAAAACTGTTTAGAATTTACTAAAGAAAAACGCTGTAAATTATTTAAATCTTCAAATTTTTAAAATACAATTAACATAGACTGTTGAGAGCAGGTTCAGTCAGGGGGTCTTAAAGTTCAAACAAATATTTTCATTTTCCTATCACCGTGAATGGTAGGTAAATTTTTACTCACTTAATTATTTAGATTTCCTATCTGTAAGTATCAAGTCAAATTCAGATAAATAATAATAATAATAATAATAATAATAATATAATAATAATAATAATAAAAAAATATATAATGTATAATCATTATAATAATAACAATATAATAAAATCACATAATATATGATGATGATGATGATGATGATGATGATGATGATGATGATGATGTGAGATGATGTGATTGATGATGATATGATGATAGATCAAAGATTTACCATGATTATCACGATTTGATGATTAAGACTGATGATGATGATGATGATGTCCATCCATCATCATCAAGATCATCATCTCATGATATTGATGATGATGATGTGATGATATATAATATAATAATAATTTAATAATTAATAATAATAATATATATAATAATAATAATAATAATAAATCTAATAATAATTAATAATAATATAATAATACTAATAATAAAAATATAATAATAATAATAATAATAAAGCCAGCAAGTTATATTTAATATGATAATATAAATAGTTTTCTCAGCCAAAATAGCAAGCGAATTTGTAAAAGCTTAGTTTAAGTTATTTCTGTCCTACTAGTAGTAGTCATATATTAGAAGTAAAACTTTGTAATAAAATATATTTATTTTGAAGATAAATATAAAATATAATAATTAATAATAATAATAATAATATAATATAATAATAATAATATAATAATAATAATAATATAGATAATAATAATAATAATATATAATTATAATATAATAATAATAAACAAAAATAATACATAAATAGAATATTTTTAAATAATGAATTCTGACAGCACGCCTGTTGGCATTTAAGGAATGTTGAATGATTAAAGATTACGCTTTTAAGTGTTACTGCAATCAATGGTTAGCAATTTGTCACACTGGTTATTTATTTACATTCATCGATGAATTATCTTTTACATATGTAGGTAGCACCGCTTTCATTAACCTATTCCTGAAAATCTATAGCTCACTGATTTCACGCTAACCAGGCATATTCTATCTGTCTGCATTCTTGTTTCATATTTTTGTGTGTTTTTTAGGTGCAGCGACAATTGTCTTTAACTATTCTTACTCTAGAATGATAGGATAGAAATATTGTCTTAATAAGTGTTTTATTTTCTGCATATGAAGCGTGTTGATTGCAGATGGAGGTATAAGAGAGACGCTTCGACAAACCTACAACTTTTATTTTGAAATGGTATTCGTTTTGGAAGAGGAGTCATGAAAAAAGATGTGCCCGTGGAACACTTAGACCCCAATTTCATAAATACAGCCCTAGAATGGAAGGTTTTTAACGTTATATTGAATGATTGAGACCACTGTTCTTTCGTCAGACAAAGTGAGCAGAGAGGAAAAGTATGGCTGCAGCTACGATGATTCCAACTGTTCCATTTGCTAATTCAAAGGGCGCGTTGCCATCGCTATTATATAAATAGGTGTGAATATATAGCCTTTCGAAATATGTAATGTGTGATGAGATTAAGTATTTGATGGTAGTTCTGAGCAGATTTTATGTGTGAAGACTTGATTAAGGTGTCTCGTTAATATCTTAATTCATGATGATTGAACTTTGAAAGTTCTGTCTCCTGCAGTTTAATTCTTAGTCTGCTTCCATGCTTTCTTGCTGTAAGCTCAGGTGTGAGATATAAACGGATTACAGCTAGTGAGGTATTATAGATATACATTTTGTCTGCTAAACATTAACGGCAAAGAAATAAGAAAAATGCCACCTTTAATAAAAACTTTCGAATGAGAATAAATTCATATAAAAAAACTCAAAAAATTCATATCCATCTTATTCAACTATCAAATGTACCGATGTTTTATTTTTTTTACCTGATCGTATTCATCTCGTAACCCATTTTATAATAATCTGAGTAATGCACGTTTCTTTTTTTGTTCCATCTCTCGCGCATGGTTCTATTTTCTGCACATCACCTTTCACCAGTAGTGATATTTATGGATCTAACACTTAGCTTTCATGATTTTTTTAATCTTAATTCTATTTCTTCTCGATCATCATTCCCAACTTTTTTTTTGGATTTCTATTTCCTGTGTTTTTAGTTTAGTTTGGATCGCTCAATCTAAAGTTTTATGCAACTTGTAAACTTTTACGTTCTATCATGCGATCCAATAAATCATTACTTACTCAAATAAGTATCCTACGCACATCTATAATAACAACTGTACATTAGACTTACAAGAACAACTAGCAAGTGTCGCTGGTTCTAGGAAGAACGTCAATCTTCAAACAATACTTTCACATATTCTCGACAAGGTTTTACGTCACAAGAAAGCATACTTAAGAGCCCAGGTTACGCAGGAATTTCAATGCACTTTTCCTGAAAACAGAAACTACTCACAAAATAGACACCAAAATCAGTCCTAAATTAATCAAATTATAGGCCTCACAAAGAATAACAATTTAATCACTTGACAAGGCGGGGAGGGACAGGTTACCAAAGTGGAATGCGGTTGACCCAATTCAGCAAATACGCAGCAATGCAAAAAATCTACCTCTATAACAGCCCCAACACCCACGGAAAACATCTGTAACACATTAGACCTTAGCCCTAAAATTCAACCGCAATCTTATAATGGTCACAATTACTCTAAATTGACCATAAACTCCCACACACCCCACCATAGGACTACAACCTAAACGCTTAAGAAAATAAGTACTCAACGCCATCAAAACTCAGAGAAGGTTCAGACAAAAATCTTCACATACCCTTCAACACCTCGGACGAAGGACTATCAACGTTACACCTCAACACCTCGGACTAAGGTCTTCAACATAACACTTCAAACCTCGGAACTAGGATCTTCCAAATACACTCAAACACCTCGGAACTAAGGCCATAGCCAGTACTTACGACAATATTTCAACACAGCTAGCAAAGCCAACACTATGCACCTTCTCAAACTGACAATAACCCCCGATACTAAACCTAACAACCAACATAGCCGCCTCTATATAAGACATATGTACTATCAATATCTAAAGCTTCTCGAGGAGGTTAATTTGAACAGAAATTCACCCTCTTGGTCACCTCTTCAATACACACACCGGTGTTTAGACAAAGCACACAACAAACATTCTAACGAAATCTGAACAAAACTTCTCACTGTTATTAACAAAAACATACCCCGTCCCGCACTCTCCCAAGTAGCAATAGATATAACAAACACATCCGATACAGTCCAGTCACTGTTAATAGACAAATTACTCAAACACTGGGAATAAGCTCAGGAAAAACATAATAGCAAACTTTCTATCAGGACGTACAGTTAGAGTCAACAAGGACGCCACATCTCTCGAACTTACAGATTATACAATGGAGTCCCCAGGGAGCCATTTCCACAACACTATTCAATCTTGTGTGTGTTCGGGAAGACTTACTACGACCCACGTCACCCTCTGTAAAAATCAGTAGTTACGCAGACGACCTCACAATCACGTTAAACCCGTCCATAAATACAGGCAAGACAAGAAAATACAGCCATATAAAACAACTGAACCAATGGCTGACAATGAATCAGTCTCTCCCCAAAATCATCTATCACACCCTATATCTGACAAAAATTTACACCGCATCTAACAATTTTTCCTGCTCGACAACAAACATCCTTTTATTATGCAACCCACTATCCCTCGGCTGATTTCGATACAATATTTTAATCTCTCCCCCCCCATAAACTACATATCCTTTCTAAAGAAACTGAATGTGATGAAAGCCTACAGAACAAAGTTTTGCCAAAACAAATGAATCCCTTACAAATTTTGCAGACATTTCTGTTTCAGCTTAAATTATCGCATCACACGGTGGGCTACCCAATATCAGGATCAAACATTCAAAACTGAAAATCGTACCAGATAGAGAGCTTTGAGCAAGTGAATTAGGATGTCTCACCATTAACTCTCCTTCATCACTTACAACAGAAAAAAATACTTTCATAAAGCCCTTCACATTTGGCTACCAATTTTACAGCAATACTCTCAACGCCGACCCGCTGCTTAATTTAATATATATATATATATTTATTATCTATATATATATATGATATATTTATATAATATTATAATATATAATATTATTATATTGGATTCCCCGGCTTTAGGTTAGATTAGTTAGGTTAACTTAGGTTAAGTTTGGTTAGGTTAGGTTAGGTAGGTTAGGTTAGGTTAGTTGAGGTTAGGTTAGATAGGCTTAGGTTAGGTTAGGTTCCCCAAAAATTTAATGTATTTCCCCTAAAATTATTAAAATAGATACATTAATTATTGATTTTCGCTTCTGGAGTCAACCACTTATAAAATATTGCTCTGTTTTCATAGGTATTTAGTTATTTAGATTATACGAATATATTATTACAAGATAATATGAATATATATATATATTATATATATATATATAATATATAATCACTTAATGGATAAGTTGAAAGGTTTGAAATTCTTTAAAAATTTCAATAACAACATTCGATTGATTGCAGAATTAATATGCAGCAAGGTATTGATAATCGCTTATATAAGTATTAAGCACATTGTTATATTTGATAATAATATGAATTATATATAATATATGAATAATATATAATAATATTAATAATATATAATAATATGCAATAATAATATAATAGATATAATATAATAACTAATTATAATAATAATTAATATAATAATTAGTCGAATTGCCATAGTGGATATTAAAATAGGAAGATGAATGGTAAAAATATAATTAGGAATATAATCTAAATGTCAAAAAAGGACGCGAAATATTCTATATATTGTACACCATTCATATAATGAAAAAATAAAGGACGACTGATCCATGTCCTTCCTCTAGATCCTCGGTGAGGATTTGTAATGCACGGAGGCAGCCCTGCGCTTTTCAGCGAACAGGTCATACTTCTGGGTTTCCACCAAAACTGTTTACTCTTTATTACCTTTTAATGCCAGATGTTGGATCTTTAAGTCCCATATTACAGGTTTAACAGAGGATCTTCCGTTGAAAGAATCCTATTTTTAAATATTTTTTGATTTTTTTTCATTTAAACAATTTAAATATATTATATATTATTACTATATATATTTATATATAATATATATTATATTATTAATATATATATATATATATTATATATAATATTATCATATATTGGCTACTTTCAGAGATCTTCACACGAAAAGTATATTTATTAAATTTGTATTTTTTAGCGTTAGTTTTTTTTTTTTAACCAATAACATTAAGGTTAGAGTTAGCGTGTAGCTCAGGGTTGTAAATACGAGAAGCTAATTAAAGAAATGTGAAGTTTAAATTTATTCATTTCATCAATTCTTCTCACATTATTTGTTCATCAACCTCACTCATGTAATTATTTATATATATTTATTTTCACTTTGCATTGTTTAAAAAAAAGAAACATGCATCTTGGCACCATGGCTATTGTAGATTTTGTTGATAATTACCATTAGAAAAATAAAAAATACCAAATTTTTATCTTCTTTTCCCTCAGACATTTACGGAGAAAGATCGTAGATATATTATAATAGTATATATATATATATATATATTATTATTATATATATATATTATAATAGATATAATCTTATTTTTATTTTTTATTTATTAATATATACATATATATTTTAATATTTAAAATTTATTATAAAATATTAATATTATATATATATATATATATTATATTAATATTATATTATATATATTATATATATTATATATAGTAGTATATGGGACTGGCAAGGAAATTCAACTGCTATGGATCGTCGTGCTTAACTTATCTGGAAGAAAAAATTGCTGATTTACCAAATCTCTTACATTTTTAGTATTGATAATTTAAATTATATTTCATATACTACATTGTATCTATTGTTACAGATTTTACGTCCTAGAATGACAATTAAGTAAAAATCCTTTACACACGTCATTACAATAGTATTTCTCGAGACTTTTCGAGAATCAAAATGATGCGCTTATAGGCTGGCCATTGTGTACGAGCACTAATATCTTTTTCTTTTGAATTTGAAAAATAAATGATTACGACGTGGGGAAGTGGCAATATTAACAGGGTTGTGGATTGAAATGGATCTGAATACGGAATTGCTGAGTCGGTAACTTGGGTGAATCTGTTGAAGAATACAGGTTTGAAATCGTGTACGTAAAATCTGGTAAATTGGATTAGAATTTGTGGATCGGATGGGACAAGATTTGCTCTTTCGTCTCGTTATTATCAAAATAACAAATAAAATTTCTCAATGTAGTTTTCCTTCCGGGCATGTTATCAAAGCCGACATAGTGCGTCATTAAACATTCTCCGATTCTTTATTAGATCTAACACTGAATCTGCTGGTGTGAAAACTTATTGAACACTAAAATTTGATTATGATAACTAATTCAACTAATGAAAATTTCTTATTAAATCCTTATTTGATTAATTATAAAATCAAATAATAATTTTATAATTACACAACTCATACTATAGAAATAACTTAAAGGAAATTTGAATATTGTTTTTTTTTTTTTTTTTAATTAGTTCAAGTCAACGTTTTATAACTCCACAGTTATTAACATCACTGGTGTACGAAGGATTGGGGGCTGAGGGGCTACAGCCTTTCCTTCAAATTTTGGAAAAATCTAAATTTTATAAAAAATTTCAAATACAAAGCAATGGAAAATAAGCAAAAACTGAAAAAAACGATTTTCTAAAAAAAAAATTAGGAAATATTACTTATAAGAAATTTAAAAACTTTTAATATTAGGATGTTAAATCTTTATATTGAACAATACTGTTGGTAACTATTTGATATGATATGAAGAGCATAGAACAAGGGTTTCTATTTATAAAAAGATATTTACTTTGGCTAATTTTTGTGATGTTCATCACAGATGAGAGCCCATTCCCATGGTTAGGCTGAAAGCAGAGGAAAATAAACCTCAATATTGTTAGACAACATGAATGGATTTACATATTACTTACCAGATACCCAAACGATATGCAGAACTCAGGATGTTTTCATGATTTAGGAAGACTTTTGGTCTTCTTGAAGCACTCCCATAAATCCACCCGCCATGAATAAAATATACAGGTAGATTAGCTTCATGTTACAGGCATATCTATATAATATATAAATTATATTTATATATAGTATATATATATAGATAATAGTATCTATATAATATATTATATTATTTATATATATATATATATTATATAATCTATATATATATACTTATTTAGTATATATTATAATATATATATAATTATATATATATATTATCAGGGTATCATAGGGAATAGGTAGGGTAGGTAGCTCCTGCCCAATATTTTTGAGTTTTTTATAAATAATATAAATGGGTAAAGTTAACTAAATATTACATTTTTTTGAAGGGAAAAAAGAAGATGATTTATAAAAATAAATTTAAAAAACAACTACATATAGCGAATAGCATTATAATAACTAATTATATGGAAATTTGCCTTCTAATCTGTTCTTAGGTAAATCCTATGCTATGGGGCGAACATAGATTTTTCTAATTTCATAATAATAATATTATGGGCAGGCCAGTAGTTTTTACTTGCTTGTCACAAGACGAAGAAATCCGAGCGATCACCGGAACAAAAGATTTTCGTTCAGGCGAAGACGTACGAAGAATTTGAAAAAAGATTTTGAATACCCTCTCTTTCTCTCTCTCTCTCTCTCTCTCTCTCTCCTCTCTCTCTCTCTCGCTCTCGCTCTCCTCTCTCTCTCTCTCTTCTTCTCATATTCTACTCTTCTCTCTCTCTCTCTTCTCTCTTCTCTCTCTCTCTCTCCTTCTCTCTAAAACAAGTTGTTTTAAAAAGTATTTTGTTTAAGACGTTTAATATTGCTCGTGTTTAGTTGAGCTTTAAAAGATATAGAAATAGGTTTTCAAGGACAGCCCGAGACTCTTTGATACGTTTTAATTATTTCATATCTTGTGACACTCTAATGTAGTTTGTTATTTAATAAATTTGATGTTAAAAATAATTTATTGTAGATTAAATAAATAATTTTATATGATGTATCTTTTTATATACTATTAGCTGTATGTGCTTATAAAATAAATAAGATGACCTTTTTGCACTTAGAGAAAGCGAGTTAAAAAAAAAAGATTGTAGGAAAAGATTTATCGATCATTTTGGAGTTTACCTACATTTATAATATTTTGATTTAATTAATTTCAATAATGTCCAAGTTATTACAAATTCTATTGTAATATAATTCTCTTTACATCATAAGTGTTAGTTTGTTATTATTTATGTAAAACTTGATTTTTGACACAATATATTTCTTTTTCTCTCCTCATCTTTGTTTAGCGCGTTTTTCAAAATAAAATTGATGTTTCGAATGTGAAAGAAATGAATTTGGGTTTCAAATTTGGCAAAGCATTTATATATATATATATAGTATTATATATATATATATTTTTATATATATTTAGTATATTTATTTATATTATATATATATTATATATACTATAGTAGATTGTAGGAAATTTATTACGCGTGACCGTCGTAAGCGACTTATTTGAATATATTAAAGATGACTTTTAATAAGATAAACCAAAATTAAAGCTGTTTTTAAACCTTACAACAAGGAATAACTATTAAAAGGTTATAACTCTTATGTTGGAGGTTCTTAGCCTCGGAATACCTATCAAAGCGGTAACCTATAGCCCCTTCTTGGTGAGAAAGGCAGGCTTCAATAGTGAAAGTGTAATCCGAGAACTGATAGATATTTAGTCCTACCTTAACAAAAACGAAGCCTAATACGAGGGGAGCTTTCAAAGAAATGCTATAACTAATCCTATGCAGTGAGGAACAGCGGAAGAGAAGTAACTACAAGCCCACTACACCGCTAGACCTGCAGTGGAAGAAGAGAAGGAGTTAACTCCCACACTTCTGGCCACTACATAATGGTTTCCGCTACTACGGATATGGTGGAGACAGCAGTTGAAATCCGCTCAAGGTCAAGAGAAGACCTCTCTCCAGAGATGTCTACAGGCAATTTGAATAAGCCAACTCCTGCCGAAGGAGATAGAAGAATCTTAGCGGGATAAGCGTAATACTTCCCGCGTTTCTGGCTTCAGGCGAACTTGGTTCAGATGATGAGGCGCAGTCCTTCATCTTGGCAATCACCCAAAGAGACGAAAGATACTTCATCTCTTTCCAGCTGGCATTGACGTCGTGGAACGTATTTTTTTTTTTCTTTTTTTTTTTTCCACTTTTGAGGGGGATTTCGTTGCTTCAACTTACACTCAGATGAAGAACAACAGTCAGCAATAATACTATTCTACGAGAAATGTAGACGGAGTATATTCAACGGTTTAGCCCAAACAGATCTTACAGTGTAGC
The DNA here is from genome assembly GCA_015478945.1 of Trachelipus rathkii. NCBI lineage: Eukaryota > Metazoa > Arthropoda > Malacostraca > Isopoda > Trachelipodidae > Trachelipus > Trachelipus rathkii. The sequence goes on along the minus strand of JABUQX010041046.1, from coordinate 6,882 downwards.
CTTCCCTTCATCTACCGAGAAATGCTTCGTGTAGATACAATAAAGATTGGAGAGAGAGATATCCCGATGGCAGTCCCTTGAAGACGCTTCCAACCAACATTAGAGAGTCAACAATGGTTGTAACACATTGACCCTTGAACAACTTTGCCAAAATAGCAAACGGATCTAGTGGTTTGGTTAAGTATGTTCCTGTCATGGCGGTTCCCAGAACGACTACACAAGCCACTACTTCAGCAGCAGCAACAGCAGCAACAACAACACAACAACAACAACAACAACCGAGACAACAACAACAACAATCCAACAACAACAATAACAAACGCAACATTCAAAAACAACAACAGCTACAGGAACACCTGTGGGCTGCACCTACAGCAATCAAGGAACCACGGTTGCGTGGTCCATTCATTCACCCGCAGGACAAGGTATTTTAGGCTGGTGTAAAGTCACGTTAACTGAGACCTCACTCTCTACTTTGCTCAGGGTTTCTTTGTTACTTCACATTGACTCGCGACACATCAAATTTTATTACAAAAGACCGTTCTTAATAGGATGGTGTTCTCTCCAGTGTCTTGCATGACCCGCCGTCTTACCGAAGATAAACTAAAAGCAGCAAAACAGATTCGACCACTCTTGAAGAATAGAATCCATCAAAACCTCCCGTCTTCTTCTGGGTTTCTCGCTGCATCAGATGACAAATACGGAGATTTCTGAGTTTGTAATGTTTACAGATTTTGAAATGCGGGAAACTAAATACGATGGTATCCGCTTCCTCAATTCAAAGTCTGCTCACAAGTCTACTGGATCAGCTATCTTCAGCAAACATATAGACTTCGAGCGGCTTTACATCAAATTTCATCGACGGAGGGCATCGAAAGACTTGCATTGACAACTTCTTTCAGCCTATTGATATGGTTCTTTGCGTTGTTTAAAAGAATGCTGGCCCTCATTTCAACGCATAATGAACTCCAATTTTTCCAATCGGTGAATTTTTTTTGATGTCTTCCGGTGATGCTGATGATTTTTTTATCACTCTAGAAATAGCATTGAAGAAATCCCAGGTGGTTGTTCAGCTTCTTCTTAGAAAAATTTTTCAAATTTCCTTAGAAAAGGTGAATTCTATGAGATATTCTAACTATATAGGATCTTTTCTTCGGATAAGATTTCTCCCTCTTCAGAAAAGAGCCAGAATTTTCAAGTACCTTCTTCTCGAGATTCAAGGCTCTTAGAAGTTCTTGGGAATGACTGAATCTACGCATTTCATCAATTGGTTTTGTTAAAGCTCTTCTTTCTTTTATACAAAAAGCAGAAGACATCAAAGAAAGCCCTTATGTGGACAGAGAGAAGAAGCCTTGCATTGAAATCAGAATCACTACAAAACGCAACACTCCCCCAATTCTTTGCCGGGTGTTTACCATCTTCAAATTTGTACACGGAGGAGCCAGACTTCTGTAGGGGAGCCCTTTATCAGATGGTTAGATTTGTAAGCAGGAAGCTATCGAACACACCGTAAAATACTCAGCTCTTGACCGTGAACTTCTAACAGACTATTATTCTGTTCTTCATTTCAAGAATGTTTGGAATATTAATCATAGGAAAAAAAGGATCATAAAGACCCCTATATTGTCGTGTAATATATATATATTATTATATATATATATATATATATATGATATAATATCGTAGACATATTTATTATTAATATATATATATATTTAATAAATTATATAATTATATATATATAATATATATAACTATATTTAGATTATTATATATATATATTATATTACTGCGTGTCTAGCGCAGCTGTAGGTATTACTCCTATTGTGGTATGTTGGCTTATGATCACACTCATATTATTGATGTATACAGTGGATACAGAGTTCATCCAGCTACCTGGAATAGTCAATGCGCATTATATACTTGTCGTGTGGATTCCTATTCGGAGTTGTACAATTTGAGTAGTTGTAACTTTTGAGCTTTTTTTTTGGGACCCTTGTTCATAGAAATTTCGGACCTTATGAGTTTCATGGATCATTGAATTTTGTGACTTTATTTTTATTTTTATTTTATATATATATATATATATATTATATAATATAATATAATAGTTATATATTATATATATAATATATTATACTTATATGTCAAATTTGAATTGTTATTTTTTTCTCTTATGCATGCGAATTTTATTGTGGATAGGGATTAGTAGATGCTAGAACAGAAAGTTGTTGATGCTGTCGGAATGGTCAGTCCTGGTGTAGTCACTTTGAATGGAGAGGTTTATTTCAGTAAACACTATCGGCTAATTCTTGCGGAGTTTCGTCTCTCTTTAGCACATTCACTTCGTGTTTAAGAACTCCCCGTTGTGCCTCACACAACGACACAGTTACATGAAGAGAAACAAAAACTGACAAATAAAAGTTATAAGAGATTGGCCCAATCTCTTCTATGCAATGGGGGACTCTCACACACTTGGATGTTATTAAGTTTAATGTATCAATGGGCTTTCATATTCTCAAATTATTCAGGTTTTAAATTAAGAGTAATAAAGTTAGATATAAGCATTCATTTATATCTTATTAATAAAATTACACAGAATTTCGTTGCTAATACTATAGATAATGCCATATATCAAAATAAGTCTCTTGACCATTAAATAATTCTCATAACATTTCCCTCGTAACATTTGGAGGACCGCAGGATAAAAAACCCTAAAATAAGAAAAAGTAATATATAAACTTATCTAGACCTTACTGCTTTAGCTGCTAAAAATATAAGTGTTAGTTATTTATTATTATTATTATTATTTATTATTATTATTGATTATTAGATTATTTTTTATTATTTTTATTATTTTATTTTATTTTATATAATTTTATTATTATTATTATGTTTACTATATAAACTATGTAGATAGTACACAGTATTTTATAATAATAAATTGAGTATAATACACACCACAAGTATGTTCAGAATACATGGCGTACGAAGTGATGAATCGCCCGTAGTTAGTATTCTGGAAGGAATACATTTTGAGATATTTGGGAGACATAGAAATTAAGTTTAAGAACTTACTGAAATACTTATATTTATATAGAAGATCTCTACGAATACTATACCTATGTATTATATTATATATAAGAGGATACACCTCACTTACATATTGGTATTCTCACGTACTATACTATAGATTTATATTCGCTATTAATTCAAGCAAAATATTTAATTGACATAATTTTGTTGGGTTTATAAACTAATTCTAACCACTTTCTCTTCACATTGTAGTCATCATTTGCACAACTACCTCAACTGTTTTAGTATGGCCTTGCACGTAGAATGAAATCTTTTCGGGTTCTTTTACCAAGGACTTGGTTGTTGTTGCGGGAAGGTCATGGTCGCTGGGCGGGGCGTTAGTCTATTCTGGATAGAGTTTTGGCCTACTTATAGAGAAGGATTGAGAAAAGATGGTGCATACCGTAGGCAGGAAACAAACGAACAGGAAATTGTGATTATTGGATTGTATATGTTTGAAGTCGACTTGGCGTGGAACTCGATTGAACAAACTTAATAGACATGTTGAGTCCGGACTTTGTGTCGCCTTCGAATAGTAAACGCTGCAATAGGGTTGCATTTGTTAATACTGACTCGAGTAGTAAAATTCCCATTAGTCTCTTCCCGGAAAATAAATTGTTAAAGTTTCGATTAATGGCCAACTATTGCGATTTTCAGATTTCCGAAGGTGTTAAACAACATGGCAAGAGTGATAAGCAAAAGACAATTCAGTTCTTTTAACCAATGGTGCGTAAAAAGTTCGAGTCAGATTGTGTTAGTAGGAAGAAAAGCGGTTCTAATAGATTTTTGGGTAATCGTTTAGAGGGTAAGAGTATATTCGTAATTAAGAGTTTGGTACAAACAGACAGTTTGGAATGTATAGAATGAAATAGGTACTTTGGTGTTGGTGTGGCCATGGAAGTAGTGTATTTCTTTTGTCTTTAAAAGAAGAAGGATGTTCTTTTGAAACAGTGCATCTCACGTTATGGGATTTTCATACGTTAAAAATTCTAAGGGTTTTTGCGCGGAAGGGATGATATTTAAACTTTTTATCTAAGTCCGTAGACTGTGGTTTGTAGTGAGTAAGTGGTATAGGTTTCGTTTTCAAATCTGTAATTTATTAATATTTTATAGCTTTTCTGTTCTTATCAAGTTTTCGAAGCTTGATTGATTAGTTGGTGTTCATTAATTGGAACTGTAAGGTTTATAACCTTCTTAAAGTTCATTATTGATTTTTCCACATTCGTTATTCTAGAGGTTAGTTTTTTATTTCTATTTAGCTATGTCTTTGGTATGTAATACTGTAACAGTGTTAGTAAAGCATAATTATACAATGTAAAATTTTTTTAGAGCTTATGGATACGTGTTTTGTCTGTTGTTGGATTCGTGTATATACCAGGTTAGGAACATTTTAATTCTTAGATCTCTAATGAAGACTGGCAAACATTTATTTATGTTGTGTGTTGTTGATATGAACATTGTAAGACTAGGTTTTTATTCTTAAAAGTTTGCAGATGTAACATTGTTAGAGAAAATTAGTTCTTTAAGCGTAGTATTATTAAATGTTTAAAAGTTCAATCACAAGTGTGACGACGATTTTTTTTAAATACTCGATCAGTTCAAACTCGTCTGCAAAATGTCTAATATCAGGGTGCTAGTAAGCAGTATTAATGTATAACTTGAACAGCATAGTTGCTATTTTTACAAGTTGATGTATGCATTTAATTTACAAAGGTCTATGTCATGCATTTAATTCTACAAAAGGTTATGTCATGCATTTAATTCTACAAGAGTTATGTAGCATTAAACAAATTTTGATTTATCTGCTTTTAAATTAAACAATGTGTTGTACAAAACTAAAACGTATAGTGCTATTCAACTAAATATTAGGTGCTATCAAACTAAAATGATTAGTTGCTATTTAACTAAAGTATTGTGCTATCAACTAAGATATTGTAGAATCATAGCACTAAATGTAAGTGATTAGTTGTTAAGTGTTAGTCATTAATTCTAGCAAGAAGATTATGCATGGAATGTTAGTTTTACACTGTTGGTGGTAATGCATTGGCATTTTAAGCAAATTATTAGTTTTTTAGTTGAGTTCCTTTTCTAACTGAAGGATTTATGAGTGGAGTAGTTATATATCTTTATCATTTCCTTTCGGAACGATGGGATTTATATGGTTTGCATTATTTTCTTTTTCAAAAGCAACTTTTCTTTTTTGATTGAATTTAAAAATGGTTTGTAATATTTTAAAGTGAACTGGCCCCTTCGAAGTTGGGTGTTCGTAGCCCTATATGGGATATCGGAGTTAAAGAATAAAGCAAAAACGAGTGCAGGAAAAAAATTTCTCACAGTCGTTGTTTCGACCAATTAATGTATATCATTTCAATCTTCAGTTATCACTTTATAGGTTTAATATATCCTCAAGAATAAAGTCTTATCTTAAAAAAATTTTTTTTTCCTTAAAATAATTTGAATATTACGGTAGAGTTAAAAAAATTCTTTTTCTTAAAATAATAAGACGATAATAGTAGAACTAGTAGTATTTTTAATTATTCTCTAATGTTTAACTTATATAACTAGATCTTATAGTGTATATTTGCTCACGAGTCTCTCAGTCTAACAATTTGACAGACTAGGAGAGCGAGCTCTTCCACTGTGTTTCGTAGTTCGTCTCTACGTCATAATGATATTTTTGAAGCGGGAGGGCTAAGACACAGGTCTTCACTGGTAGTTCCTTTATGGTCTTTGATCTGGTATATGTCTTCAGAATGTAAGGTTTAGTCAGTAGTAAGTTGTGATGTTTATCCATTATACTACTATTTCTATTCACTAGGTGCAGCTATTTGTCCTAGAACTAAGTATATCCATTAAAATTAAGTTAGTCTCTAACTTTAAGTTTAATCCAGGGCTATTGAGCTTACTTATGTCGACATTCTTACGTATAAGCTAGTAAATGTGAAGTCTATACAAAGAATCTATAAAGTACCACTAGATACCTAGGCTTATAAATAAACAAATGTAAGAATTTTAGAGCTAAAATAACTAAATTGTCTTAATCTATTTGTTGGGATGTATTTTTCTGTGTCAGGTTAGGCATTTTATAGCCCTTTTACAATTCCGGAGATTTTTTCCCCCAACCCTAGGGAAAAATGCTCTCTACGTCGGTCTTCGAGACTGATATACCAATCGCACCTTTGGTATTGCTCTTCCAACAGAAAAGAAACTTTTATTGCATTTCCTTCACAATTGTGAAATACATCGCTAAAATTATGCCTAAAATATACAAGTAAGCAATATATGAAAAAACTATATACTAAACAATAGACTTATATCCTTATATCCATCCAAAATTTTGACTGAGTTTCTATATTTCATTCTGTGGCTAAATGTAGCCTCTGTCAATCGAACCAACACACTGTTGCGCATGCAAAGTATCATAGGAAGAAATCTCGTAATTTATGTGTCTTTGCAGACGTTGGATTGGAAGCAATTGTGTCGTCACTGCGGAATCTTTGTTCAAAGTTTTAGAAATGTTGTCCAAGTTTTTGGTTAGTTGTACAATGGACTTAGCGGACTCAAAATCAGAAGTCTGGTTAAACTATATATATTAGCAACAGAATAACAAACAAAGCAAAAAAAAATACAAGCAGTGTCTTTCTTAATTTGTGAGAAAGTTGGAGTATCCTTCTTAATGATTTTGACCTTTCTCATCTTCAAGATCAACATTTAGAATCACAAGTTTCCATTTCTCTGTTCTTCCTAGAGTATAGGTTTTTTAGGAGAAGTGTGGCAGGATGTTTCGTTTAATCAGTCATCCTGTGA
>JABUQX010041045.1:0-10000 GCA_015478945.1 Trachelipus rathkii | reverse complement strand
GGGTATAAAGAAAATTGCTCAAAATAAAACTTTTTTTATCTTGTTGAATATATATATATATATATATATATATATATATATATATATATATATATATATATATATATATATATATATATATATATATATATATATATCATATATATATAGCCTATATATATATATATATATATATATATATATATATATATATATATATATATATATATCCTGAAAATTTCTTAAGAATCGAATAAATATTAAAAAAATCTTGAAAAATATAGCAACCTGCCTTTAACCTAACTCCCCTCCCATTTTTAATAAACTACTCAACCTTGCAGTTAATGATATGTTATTCACTTTTAATAACCAATACTTTCAACAAATCGATGACATGAACATTGGTTCACCCCTGGGCCCCCCTTCGCTAACTGTTTCCACAGTCACCACGAAACCAATTGGCTCAATGATAGCCCCCAAAATTTAAACCCCCGTATACAAACGCTATATTGACGACTGCTTCCTGATCTTCCTCAACAAACATCATTCTGACCTCTTCTTCACCTATATTAACTCTGAGCACCCCAATACTCGATTTACCCGTCAAGATGAGCCAGATGGTTATCTTCCCTTCTTGGATGTTTTACTCCGTCATTCCCTTAAAGGATTCACAATCTCCGAATATAGATAAGCCACCTCCCCTCTCATTGGGGATAGCTTCTTGAGGTCCTCTCCCTTTAAGTTTTTTATATAATTATATTACGATTCATTTACTTAGAGTCTATCATATCTGCTTTACCTGGAATAACTTCAATCAAGAAATACTTTACCTCAAGACCTTTTTCACTTTCAGTTATTTTCTATCTTACCTCATCGAAACTTCTTTTCATAATTTTTTTCCTTAGCATCTTCAAACCTAAAACCTTTTTTCCTTCAATGAAAAAACATTCGAAAAATCTTAAATTTTTTTACCCTAGGGTAATGAATTATTATGTTCTTCAACTTTTAACACCTTCTTCCCCCAACTACAACCTCACTTCATAGGAACTAATCCCTTTTTATAGGCTTCTTTTTAAACACGAAGACGTGCTCCCTACAATGTTGCGATCCTCGGTTGTTTATGTTTTAAAATGTGCAAGTTGTAATACTTATTATGTAGGTCAAATCTGCCCCTACAACAAAAATTGAGGATTTATAAGCATATGGGCACATGTTTCCACACTAGCCTTCTTCCCTGAACATTCCTGTATCCACACTCATGCACACAACCTTAATCAGTAGTAATGGTCACTGCCCTCTGGGAATGCCAGATTTAGCTATATTAGGCTCCAAATCTGGCAACCTTGGCATTTTTTAGCCTTTTTAGAATTTATAGCATTTTAATGATATATTTATCTTTAGTATCTTTTTTGCCTATGACGTCAATAATCGCTGCCCTTCTCCCCTTTGAACTAACCCTTTAGGTCTAACCTTCCTTTACTAGTCTTTATTATTTTTATTTGTTATTATTTTTGGTGAATTGTGTGTAAATTGCTTATAACTGATTGAAGCTTTTACGGGGAATTCTCAAATCCATTCCAGCGTCTGAAATAATATTATTATATATATTATATATTATATATTATTATTATTAATATTATATATATGTCTGAATTATTATTATTTATAATATTATATATATATATATATATATATAGTATATATATATATTTCTTATTATATATATATATAATATATATATAATAGATATAGATATATTTAATTAAAATATTTATATATTTAAATTATCGACTGGATCGACGCCTCAAATAGCAAGCAAGCATCCATGCCACTACGCAATCACGGCTTATAGCCTTCCTTCTCGATGTTACTTTTGCTTTTAAATAAAAATTGGCCGCTTTCGGTTAAGGTCATAAAACAGTCCTCATTTCGAACCTCCTTTTTCCTTTCCGTGCCTGCAGCACAAAATACATCTTTTATTTTATTTCAGCAGTGTTATATATATTATATTATATATATATATACAATATATATATATATAGCATAATTTATATTATATAATATTATTATATATATATATATTATATATATTATATATATATGCTAGATTTCATAGTTGAACCGATTTTTAACGCTTATTTCGAATTTTGACTAGAATTGAAATTTTTTGTTTGACACCTCTCTAAATATATGCTATCCCATCTTAAAAAAACCATTCAAATAAAACTATATGACCCATGATGTTCAGGGGAATTTTTCTTACTATTTAGTATTTAAATACTTAAAAATTTCTGATTTGCTTTCAAAAGTAGGGGTCTAGGGATGAGTTTCCTCTTAAGGATTTAAGTTTTGTTTCTATCCTCACGGTTTGTTGTAGTTTATTTCTCGGCACCATCTTTGCACTAAGGAAGAAACGTTACGAAGAACTATAGTTGATATCAAAACGCCTTATGTTATTTTTAGAAATAATCCACGTATTTTATTAAAGATTTGAGTTTTTCATGATATAGTTATATTATTCTATAGAGTATACTTTTTTTCTTGTTCTTTATTTTTTATATTTGATTTACTCACTTATATTTACCTAAATATTGTATTTTTTTCAAAGCATTAAGAGTTTTTTCTTCGGATATTTATTTACATTCCATTCACGATTATTATATTTCATATCTATAAACAAGGTTTGTTGTCGGATCACTCAAACACCTAAGTTTCTATCAATTAGAAGAAGTGAGGTTTACGCGAAATTTTTTGGTATTAAACAAACTGAAATCAGAATTGAGACCTAACCTAAAGCGGTAGCAAAGTCTGGGTGGCACAAATCCCATACCGGGGTCATCAACTCCAAGAAGTGGTGGAGAGCGAAGGATTGTTACGATGTGCCATCTCAACATTCGAGAAAGATTTACGCATTCACATTTTTTTATTTTATTTTTAAAATGTAATATACGGTGAGTTGTTAATCTGTGGGAGACGGGTGAAGGAGAGAAAGAGTGCTGGAAGTCAGACTACTGCAGTAGAGTCGAAAGTACGTTAAATATTTCCCATTTACTATATATATACATATATATATATATATATATATATATTTATATAATTATATATTATATATATATATATTTATTAATATATATATATTATTAACTTTATATTTATATTATTATACATATATATAATATATATATTAATATATATATATATAAATATATAGTATATATCATAATATAGTTAATATTATATTATAGTATTTATATTTTATATATATTATATGTAAATATTATACTATATATTATATATATTATATTATATATTTATATATATTACGTCTATGTAATATATATAGTATATAGTATATGTAATCCGATCTATATATATATATATATTATATATATTCAGGACTTGGCAGTTTTTAATTTGATCTTACTATATGAAGATAGTTATTCATAAATGAATAATATTGTTTTGTTTTTTATTAATAATTAAATTGTATACTTTTTAAAAAAATTATTACAAGTAATTGATGCGATGTGCTTGTCGGATTTGTCACTCTCGATTCGTTTGTTGGTTCATTTTATTTGTTTTATTTTTAAAAGTAAATGCAATATTCCAGAATCTGATCGTTTTTGAGATTCGTCCTCATTCAATCAGATAAAATCTTGGCCATATAAAGTCTGAATCGTAATTATATATACTTATATAATATTAATATATATTATAAATATATATATTATATATATATATAATATATTCTATATATGTGATATTAATATATTTATATATATGCTTTATCTAATATACTTTTACATATTACGAATAATAACACTACTTGGAGATGCATTCTGCTTTGAGTCGGGGATGCTTCCGTACGCGTGAAAGGTAGGAGCCGTAATCGCGATGCATGAGCAGGTTCTTACTCTTCACTAAATCGGAGCTCTTCTCGCGCTTCAGAGAGAGACATTGCGACTCGGGGCATTGGAAACTCTGTTCTCCTATCAACTCTACTAATTTCATTCTGGTCGGAATCGTTGCAGGACTATTATTCGTCAGGCTAAGCGCACTTTCATTAAAAGAAAGTGCGCCAACTGCTTGTTCTCCTACTGATAAAAAAATTTCTGCTTGTAGACAGCAACATCTCCAACAACTTTTGTAATCCGCCTTTCCTCCCTTTATTGGCTCTGACGGTTCTGTTGACCTAACTCTCTTCTGAAAGGCCCATTCTCTTCGCCTCCTTTTTTCATCTAATGCTACCATGGACGATTCTGGCATTCCTCTCCTATTCTTTCCTCTAGGTTTCCAGCAATTACCTGTGATCAGCTACATGTCGTGTGCATTGAGATCTGAGATCTATGACGCCCGGAAGCTAGTGCCCGGATGCTTCCTCCCTGTGTGTCTTAGAGTTGCTTCTGAACTGGCGCCTGTCTTGTTCAAACTCTACTCTTATTTCTACACTAATACTTTTCTCAGTCTTAAAGCGCGCTTTTGTCAACGATCCGAAAAAGGTAGCCGTTCGATCCTTCAAACTATCCTATGGCTCTCACTTGGAGTTCTATCTAAAGTCTTTGAAACTTTCTTAACTCTCATTTTTTATCATTGGAGTCTCATTCCCTCTTTCAGATCTCAGTAGTGGCTTTCGACGCGTTCTCGGAGGTCAACTACGGTGCATTCACTTTCTATCTAACTGAATTTTGGTCTTCTCCTTGAGATATGGGAGTCTTGCTGTGTTGGCGTTCTTGACATATCAGGCTTTTGACCGGGATATGGCACGCGCGCTACTTCGAGGTCCCTTCTTTGTGTCCTCTTTCCTTGCCTTACTATGTCTAGGTTTTCTCTCGTTCCTCCTTATCAGCAGTCGTTGATGGAGCGTCCTCTTCCTCCTTTCCTGTTAGCTGTGGTGTTCCTCAAGGTTCTGTTTGTATCTACCAACTTTATTCCGAGAACTATCGGGTTTCATCAAACATTTTCAGTACTTCCACTCTTCTCTTTGATACTTTGCGTCGATGACTTTGATAAACTCTTCATTTGTATCTACTTATTTCAAATCTGCTCTTCTTTTTGCTATCTACGAGCTGCTCGTTTTCCTTTTGATTCTTTTGCCGATTTCGGATGGTTTTTCCCTGGTGGCGTTCACCGCAACCTTGTAAGTTCACTCTTTAAAAACTCATAATTCTTACATCTTTCTACTTAAATTATTCAATCATTAATCTTTGCGGCATCAACGTTTTTCCTGTTTTATAATTAAAACATTATTGGTCTCACATAAAAACAAATTTCTTGAAAACATTAGCAGAGCTTAGGAAGTAGTGGCTCAAAGAATCTGAGGAGCTTGGTTCAGGTTGCGGGAATTTTTTTCCTTTGAGGTACTCCAGTTATATAAGGACTTATTCGCCCTGTATGGCAGTTACTGTTCTCACATTGGGGGGCTCCGGCTTCACGCTTACTTTGGATAGGGTTGAGTCTAAAGCTAAGGACTAATAAACTGTTCTCGTTTTCAAACTCCTTGACCTCTATTCTGCGGACGTGACGTTGGCGACTCTCTCTTTTTCTAGTACTACCGTGCAGTGTCGGGGGAGCTGACCTCTCGCATTCCCACTTTGCTTGCGCCTACGTTTACAGAGGGGGCCTTGCTCTTCGCATTGAGTGTTGCATGGGTATGAAAACCCATACTTTTCGTCATGGTGCTCTCTTTCCCGCTGCTCTGTTCTGTGAACTCCTTGCCTCCTTCTGTTTTTCCAACTATTTATCTTCCCCTCTTTAAGCCCACGTCTGCGTCACCTGAGAGAATTTTGCGTTAGATGGATTGGGGGTCTTCTAATGTTTTATATTTCTGCTTCCTAATTCAGGAAGAAAAGAGAAGACTGCATTGCTATAGAATATAATATATATATATATATTTTATATATTATAGATTATATATAGTTATATAGTATATATAATTAATATAATATTTATATACATATATATATTATATATGTTATCTCAGACACTCAACCATTTGCGTGCTGAATGACCACTGTGGTTAGGTGTAAAGGTCCAGGTTAGACATTTATCATAATGTCTGAAGAAAACTGAAGATTTCTAACAGTAAATTATGCTGTGGGGAGCCATTTCGATGCAGTATAACAAAACTGTTTCACATTGTGAGGAACTAGTGAACAGTTCAATACTATAGAGTATTAAAATTTCTGTCTACCTCATAAATAGTGAGACACCAAGCCTGGGGTGGGGATTAGTTTCACAGGTATTCTATCCGATATCGACGGCTAAATTTGTGAAGACGTGGTTTGTGCCAAATGGCGCTCAGCTGCTCGCATTGGCTGGAAATTTGCCTCACTTGAGTCCGATTAAAAGTTTATGGGGTATACTGAAAAGATGAATACTCAAAGAACACATTACAACAAAACAGGAACCTATGCCGTTTTATTAAGGTTTGGTTCCACTCTTTTTATCAATTGCTTTCCAAGACGTGTTAGCACTTATGGCTTTGAAGTGGCTAAACTGCTTATTATGACTTATTGCACAAGATTTAAAACTATTAAAAAACTAATTAACTCAATTGGTTTAATGATATTTTGCAAAAAGATGTGAAATTTTGAAAAAATTCCGCCAGAACTATAATCCCAGTTTTACCAGTCTCAATTTAACATGACTATTTTCGTCGTCTCTAATGATAATGAATATCTCCAAGCAACAGGCAGATTGTTAAAAATGCTTACAGTCACACTCAGGCTTACCAGCGTCGGTTTAACTTTGCTATTTTCATATAAACTATGATAACTAGCTGACTTCTCTTACAGAAGAACTCATAGTTACATCTTCGTACGAACTTCCTTTTGTCTCTTTAGTCGCTGTTAAATAGATGGAAGATTCACCAAGTAGCGTTTGTCACAGCTCAATTTCACGAAATACATTATCTTTCTGGTTGGAAAACCTGAAGAAGGTTGAATCACCATCAGATATATTTGGTAGTACGTACAATACAATGAAGGACCTCATACCACTTTCACTGCATTATCTTCATTCAAGCTACACTCTTCGTTGTGATTCATACTATCCTTCTAAAATCGCACAGGAATTCAATATCAAGCCTCATACATGTCTTCCTAGTTTCCTTATTTAGTGGTGGATTCACCCACAATGAAGACAACTTTATCTACTGAGCAGCAAGAGCAAAATTGCATTTCAAGCGATTAATTTGGTAAATGTAGTGTTTAAAATTTAATTTGTGTTTAATGCGTCACTTTGTATCCGGACTTCAATTCAGTTGTAAATATATCTGGTTTAAATAATATATTTTTTGTGTTTAAAAATTGCCCAAATAATAAATTTGCCTCTAAATATTATAGAAGACGGAAATCATGAAACAATATCAGTTCACTTGTTGTCGTCCCAATAGTGTTATTTTACAAGTTGTAATCATAATCCGTTTATATATGATTATTACTTTTAAAATATGCTAGTATAGAATTTTTTTTTATAATATAATCTTTTCTTTATAAAATTATCGATGATATTGTAAATAACTTGTGTTTAGTTCAATTTATAAACACATATATTACATAGTCATGTTGCCACCAAAAATATTTGTTTCGTTTGTATAAAAGAGCTCATCTCGATTCCAGTGCGACAAGAAAAATTATTTCTTAAATACTCGTATTACTTTTATGAATTTGAACGACACCTGTATAAATAAAAATCCCTAAATAATCAATTCAAATTTTAAGTTGTTTTTACCTCCCACTAAGTGTGGAGTTAAAAAGAAAAGATTTTAACGATTTATATTACTGGTTCCACGTATCAAAGCGGAACACAAAGCTTTCTGGAGGTGAAGAGATTACTTCCGCAGCGAAAAAAATAGAAACGTTAGGGCTTGTGATTCGGTTGGGTGCGCAGGAAAAGGAGGCGACGGGGGAGAAAGGGCAAAAAACCGCAACCCGGACTGTGTCAGGGGGAAACCGAAGGGGAACGAGAGACCCGAAAACCTGAGTGTAGCAGTGTGGGACAAGGAGAATGAATGAGAGGAAGAGATAAGACGATTGCCAGCATCTCGCCGCGTAAGAATATAATATGATCTCCCTTAAATTAGTAAAGGTATAGATTGGCGTTGATTAATGAATGACAAGTAATAGTATAGTGTCTCACGTTACGTTCGCTTCACCGTCGGGGTATCTCTAAAAGTAGCCGCAGGTATAGATATAATGGCATTGAGTGAAACTTCCTGGGAGTGAATTTCATGAACAAAACTTAAATCCCGGTTGTTAAAGAATTGAAAGAATTGATCGAACTACTAGTCAGTAACTTAAATCGTTAGGTGAAGATAGTGACTTTTTTATTTTAAAAGGATGATGTTAATATAGAATATTATAGGTTAGTTAAGATGTGAAAACTGGGTAGAATATAGAAGCCCTAATCTTTAATAAGGCTGAGTTGAGACAGAGGACATCATAGCAACTGAGTTTATTGTCTCAGAATGATATATTCGTATATTTAGTAAGGAAAGTAAGATGAGGGAAGGTGAGAAGTGTGACGAGAAAAGTGTAATTAAAATAAGTTTATTTTAAAAGAAAAGAAGAAGAAAGAAAAAATTATTTTATTATTTTTATTGATCTATAGTAAAAGATTATACGAGAGTTTTATAGACTTCTGTCTTGGCTTTTTTCGATTTATTGTTATATAACAGTTTTCTTGTAATTTCTTTATAAATTTAACTAAATATTGAAGTTGAAATTTGTTTTGGGAGTAAGAGAATTTGAGGGACTATAAATTTAACTATATTGAACGTTGGAAAATTTGTTTTGGGTCAAAAAAGATTATCGTTTATTAAATTTACAGATTTGGTTTCCAGAATTTCTGAGTGTTCATTACGCACCATTATTAATTTTATGATCGAGGATATATCTAGCTTAGAAATGTTGTTTTACATACATAATATGTATTTTTTTAAAATTATAAATTGTAACTTATATATAACATATATATATATCTTCTAGTTGTTTAGTTAATTTTCGTATTAACATTTAAGAAGCATACTTAGTTAAGTTTTAAATATTTAATTTATATTGTAGTATATAATATATATTTTGTTATATATAGAGTGATGATAACAAGGCAACTATAATATTAATAGTTATCAGTAGATAAGATTATGCATATATGTGAATATTATTTATATATATTATTTATTTGTAATTTTTTTGTTAATAGATCTGTAATATTATAAATTATTAGATTTATATAATATTATACCTTTATATACTATATTATTTGGGATTTTGGATAGCGATAGTTACCGCTATTTGTTGGGTAATAGCTCAAGACCTACTATTATTTTTATATACTGGATCTACAGCCATGAATCATCATTACCTAACTCCGCTGGCCAAACTAAAAGAAGTGCTATGACCCGCGCAGGAAGGTTTCATTCATATCTATAAAATTCACATGAGAGCAAAGGTAAGGTACGCAAGAAAGACTTATAGCAAACATGAGTATGAGATCAGTCACGTTGAGAATTTGGCACGTCAGCGTGAACTGGATATATAACGGCAAAGAGAAAAAAAATTTTTTTTTTTTTGGTATACGTTTTATTTCTTTGTCGTTCGAAAACCGAAAGGGGTATTGCAACATTTTTTGTCGCGTTTGTATGACTAGTACTCTATAAACAAAATAAGCCTCCAGGAATATGGTAGTAAGAAAATGGATTAATAATACAGCCATATACTGGGAATTCAGCTTGTGATGTTTTTCGCGTTTTGTGGCAACGTGGACAGGAATTTGTGAAGAAGGTTTCCCAGGGTCGATTGACTTTAAAAAATGTATAGGTCGTATGAATCTCTCAGAAAGTGGGATTGGAGCAAAAAATTTTTGAATATTCCTGGCCTCTAGGAGACGAGTAACATGTTGGAATCAGCATTGAATATTTTTTTTGTTAGAGCTCCCGAGCTCAGCCACTCACGTGGGCGACAGAATGGTGATGGTCGTAAGTTCCTCCACGTGCGACAGGCGCCGCGTCCGACACCCTTGT
>JABUQX010041044.1:30000-34656 GCA_015478945.1 Trachelipus rathkii | reverse complement strand
ATATATATATATATATATTATATATAATTATATATATATTATTATATATATATATATACTATATATATATATATATATATATATATATATATATATATATATATATCAGTATTGGGTTCAGTACATGTACTTGTACTTAAGTACAATTTTTGGAGTACTTGGTACTTGTAGTATCTAAACCCAGTGTACTTGTACTCTGTACTTGACCTTTTGTACCTGAAAAAAATTTGCAAAACTTGCAAGTACTTTTGCATTTTTAACAAAGCCGATTGCACGGTACGCTGAAAAATTCGGGCTATTGAATTGATTATTTCTTATATATGTATGTGATTGTTGCATGTAGCGTACAAATAATATAGACAACAGAGGTTCAGAAGAATTATAAGCCAGGATCATAGAAGTGTTGTGATTCAGAAGATGAAAGCTAGTGGAAGAAGGTGAATGATTTCTGGGATTCTTACCAGCACTTGCAAAGGCACTGTATTTCATTATTTAAGCGATCTATAAACATTTGTTAAGGTCTACCAGAAATGACTAGAAAAAGCATATATGTTGTGGCCTATTTAAAGGAAAAGGTAATAAGGAAAGATTTCGGGCAAAGACTATTGGGATGATTATTTAACACATATGGTAGAAAAGATTATGGAGATGGGTTACTGAAGGTGTTTATCGAGAAATATTTTTGGAGATAATAACGGTATTGTACGACTCCCAGCATGGTTTCAGAAAGTATGTCATGCAGACAAACCTTTTAGAATTTATGAATACGATTGACTGGACTGCAAGGACCGAGAGATCCAGTTGAGTATATATATATATATAATATATATATATTATATTATATATATATATATATATATATATATATATACTATACCGCTACAAGTGGGGACATGTGTATGACCGTTTATATATATACAGTATATATATATATATATATATATATATATATATATATAATATAATACTATATATATATAATATACTATATTATAATATATAAATATATATATACTATATATATATAATATATATATATATATATTATATAATATATTTATATATTAATATATAATAATATATTATTAGATAATATATTATATATATATAAACTATATATATATATATATATATTATATATAATATTATATCGTATATACCGGTATATATATATATAATTTATAGATTATTACTATATATATATATAATATATATATATATATAGATATATATATATATATATTATATATATTAAAATATATATATATATATATTATACTATATATATATAATATTACTATAATATATATATATAACTATAGTATAGACTTTAGCAAAGCTTTTGATTAGATTCCCACATAAGGCTGATAAAGTTATTGCAATGTGGTATAGGTGGAGTGGTACATGGTTTGATTAAAGAGTGGTTGGGAATAAGAAACATGTGTACAACTAAATATGGCATAAGTCATCCATGGGAAATAGTGAAAGAGTGGTGTCCCACAAGGTTCAGGCTGGGGCACACTATGTTTCTCACTATTTAATATGATTTATCACCTGGGACTAAATGCAAGGTTTTTAAAGTTTGCAGATGATACCAAGTGGAAGTAACTACCTCAGTTAGGAATGTGAAAGGATGTATACAAGATTCAAAATGATCGTTGATAATTTCATTCTAGTGAGCAGATAATGTTGGCGCAGGAATTTTAACTAGTAAAAAAGTGTAAGTTCGTCATCCTAGGCTTACTCAATAAAAGTTTAACTACGATATGAATGGTAATTGGCTTGAGTTTGTGAACCAAGAAAAAGATTTAGGTTTGATTATTATAAGCAGTAATTTGAAGTAGCTAATCAGTGTGTTTAGAAGCAAGGAATAAAGCTAATAAGATCCTGGGCATAATAAATCGCAATGTCGTTTACGAATGGCAAGGAAAGTATAAGTAATGTAATATAGCTATGTTAGGCCAATACTTTAAAAGTAATTTTGTACAAGTTTGGAACCCTTATTAAGAAAGACTTAAACATGCTGTGAGAGAGTGCACGGAGAATAACAAGGATATTTCTTGGTTTTTAAGATAAGAGCATTATAAAGACGAGACTGAAGGAGTTAGGAATGTTTTCTGTAGAAAGGCGATCTCTCAGAGGGGACATGATACAAGTCTACAAAAATATTTTCTTCATTCTATTGATAAGACAGAACACCCAATAAATTCTTCATAGTAGAGCATGGGACGGCAAGACCAGGGAAATAATAAGAAAAGTTAAGATAAGCATGTGAAATCTTGATATATCAGAAAACTTCAATCAGAGACTAGGGTTGTAAATTTTGAACAATCAGTTTTGCCACATGAGGTTGTTGAGTGTCTCATTTTGCAACATTTAAGAAAGGGATGGATAGGTATATGGATGGTTGGTATAATATAATATATTTGACTAAGCCAAATTGGTGGATTTTATCAGTTACAGTCAGTTGTCTAAGGGTTAATCGCAATTACTATCAAGTATTCAAAGGTTGCCAGTGGTTTGGTATCAAATATTTGTGGATTGGCATGAGCATGTGATTTGGTAATTGGGCTGTTGGCGTGAACTGGACAATCCTCTATAGCCCATGTGGCTTCTTTACTGTCTTTTTAATAATGTTATAAAATAAAGTTCCATTTACGAATTAAAGTATATTATATATATAATAATATATATATATATATATAATATATATATGAATATATTATACATATATATATATAAATATATAGTATAGTATATATAATGCAAGGATGGTGATTGATTGGATTTCGAAGTTGTGTAACAAAGCAGTTTAGGAAGTATGATTCCGAGAATTGGAGAAGAGCGAATATTATACCCATTATAAGGGTAAGGTATAAGGGTAACTGTGGTATTATAGGGGTATTTAGTTCTATTAAGTTTGTATTGAAAGATAATATGCTGTTATTTTGTCGAAGAGTCACTGAGTGACCTGAAAGACTAATTGGTGAAGAACAGGTGCATTTAGAAGTGTAGAGGATGTGTATGGATCAAATTTTCACATTGAACAATGATTTGGGGAAAAATGGGGAAGGAGAAGAATACAATTGTACTATAGTGTATGGAATGTGCCAAACACTCGCAAGAAGGATTAATAGGAAGCTCTGATTGGCAAGGTCAGTGGAGTATATGTTATTAGGTGGTAAGCTTTCTGAGTGGAATCAAAAGTATGTTTGACGATAGTGAAGCGTATGTAAAAATAAATAGAGTCGAAAATGATTGGTTTATTAATAGCTCTTATAAGCAGGGATATGTTATGTTTCCTTTGCGTTATTCAGATTTGTATATGGTGGGGTATGAAAGATTATAGGTGATGGTGGCAGTGGATGATGTTTAAAATGATGGAGATTTAAAACAGTGGGAGAAATTCCTGCACAATTATCAGTGAGATGATATGGTTTGTGTGGCGAATCTGAAAAGATTTCGAGAGGATTGGTAGAGAGTTTGGCAGGGTGTGTAAAGAGGGGTTAACGGAACGAGAATAAGAGTTAAGGTTATGGTTGTGAGTGAGGACAGTCCTCAATGTGAAATTATGTTGGATGGTGAAGCAGCTGGAAAAAGTGTCTGAGTTTTAATATTTAGGATACATGTTTGGATGAAAAAGGAAACGGAATGATTGCAGTGAGGTAGTAGGAAAGTTGTGAATGCTAGGAAGGTGGCTGGTGCAAATAAATCTTTGGTGGATGGAAAAGGACTAAATCTTGAGTGTGCAAAGGTCTACCATGAGGGGATATTGGTTTTATTTTCTTGGGGTTACCTGTGTTATTGTAAGTAGTGAGGGACTGATGTTGAATAAGAGTACTAGATCTCAAGACAAATGTGTTCAGCATGGACAATCTTAGGGGGTGTTAGGTGTGAGAAGATGAAAAAATGAGGAATGAACGTATAGAGAGTTGTGTGTGGTGCTAAATAAAGGGGTAATTGAGAGAATAAATGAAAGTAGTCGAGATGGTTTGGTATTTGAAAATGGGATGACTAGTTGGTTTGGTAACATGGACTGTTTATAGTGGAGTGTGTGCTGGGAATTAACCGGCTGGGAGAGACGAAGAAAAAGCGGATTGAGCCAGTAAAGGAATGCGGAGGAGAGAAATGTGAGTTGGCAGAGGGGAGAAAAGAAAGGTGCATAACAGGAGTAATATCGGGTTTTGAGGGAGTTATGTTGTAACCAAACCTTGGCCACCGGGAATGAACACCACATTGACGAGATGGCCAATAGTGAGGACCGTCGCCGTCCCGGAAGTTAACGGTGGATTTTCTGACGTATTGACGAGTTCTCACTAAAAAGGTATAAAGGGGGTCGGTAAGTCTGGGCTTTCTTTCGACGTGTGTCATATTCTTCTACTACTTCTGTTTCCAGTGCATATTATGCACCTTACCTCCAGTCTCGGGAGAGAAAGGTGGCGGTGACGAATATATATATATATATATATTACATATATAATATATATAATTATATAATATATTATATATATATATATATAACTATAATATTTATATATATATAATTATATATATAATATATATAATATATATAATATATAAAATATATATATATATATAATATATATAATATATATAATAATATACTATATATAATATATATATATATATATATAC